>VKOC01001024.1:0-132683 GCA_009364415.1 Spea multiplicata | reverse complement strand
ATTCACACTCATCGCAATGTCCCTGATCACACACATTCACACTCATCGCAATGTCCCTGATCACCGCCATCAGAACTCTTTACTTGACAATTGTTACTGCCGTTTCTAACACCGATTGCATCTGTCCTTCTGGTTCTAAGCTTGGCTAATAATACGAGGATAAGAGGATGTTCCTTGGTCCTATCCAAGACTTTGAGTTGAGAAAGTATATAGATTAATAATATATACACAACCAATGCACATGCCTTGAATACTTCTTCACACCTGCCATCTTTGGGTTTTCAGATCGGCTTGTATGTTATAAAATACCGGTAAGTTTCCAACTCTTTCCATTGAGTGGCAGATGGAGACTTTTACATCTCGTTCGAATCGCTCTTGTGAACGAGTGTGGGGTTCTCTGAATTCATCATGTAGTTAGTTGACAGGCTTCTTGAAATACAGGCTTCCTGGTCTCCACCATCATGCACCGGATGGTCCAAAACCTGGCGACACCGTAGCTGCTTAAAAGCCAGTTTAGAGATTCTGCCCCCAAACCCGAGGTTTGTGGTTATTTGTAAAAGTAAACATTTAACAAAAGAGACCAAAACACCATTTTTTTACTAAAAGAATAGACTTTATTAAGCACTGTAAGTCTTTCTAACTGGAAACCAAGCTCCTCCATGAAGCATTCTTGAACATTCTGCATCATAAGGTCACCTTCTCAGCAAAAAACAGACATTCCCAGAGTTTTAGCCGCTCTAACTTACATTGATAAACTATGGAGATGCTGGGAGATATAAGGGGGGGGGTACAGGACGGGAAGATTTGGGACATGGGAGATAGTTACACATTACCCATCCACTAAACAGGTGACTAGCATAAGGGGGCATTTATTAACAGGGAAGAAAAGATAATCCAGAAGCCATTTTTTTTTTCTCATTGTAAGTAACACAGACAGTATTCGTTAAACATGATTTACTAACAAAGATCATTGCAGTGAAAAGCTCACCTAGCTAAAAAAAAAAAAATTAAAAAAAATTAATTTTTATTTTAAATAAAAACATTTCCAAAGAGAAAGCGGACGTTTAATATTAAATCAGGATCAAGAGGGCGCGGGCTTACGATATATAGTTAATACTTTGAAAGTCAGCATAATTCTCTTTCAAAGGTTTTTATCTTCATGAAAATTCATTAGCAATTAGTTACCACTAAACCAGAAAAAAAGCAAAATATCACAAGTACGTGTGCAGCGGAGACAGATAGGTCAGGTTTTACGCCCTAAGGATTTAGGTGCAAGGGATTTTTTTTTTTTTGTGAATTTTTTTTGTTAGAAATAATTATATTTTTTTTTATCTCTCAGGTTCAAATCTGAACATGAAAAGGATGTGTTAGTTTATTTTTCTTAAAGATACTTAAAAGAGAAAAGATATATATATACTAAAAGTCACTGAAATACAGCAGTGTGTGTGTGTGTGTTAGATCTCTTGCCAGGAACGCAAAGCATCCCTGAAATTAAAAAGGAAAAAAAATGTATATTAAAGGGAAAAAAAGGTATATAGAATGTGTATGCAAAACAAGCCAAAAAAGGGGAGAAAATAACATGAAATGAGCAGTTCCCAAGGACTGCTCAGTCTATGTGAGGCATCAAACGTTCAGGAACATCTTGATGCCCTACTATCGTAATATCAATCTAACAATGCATCGGTACTATTATACACCGCCACCTTTACTACCCTTACACGACTAGAGCCCTTAGGCTTGGGCATCTGCCATGGCTACCAGAAAGCCACAGCGCTTTGAGAACCTAAAAGCGGTTGCCGGCCGCCGGATGATGGAAGAGTCGTGCGAGGTACCAAGAGAACACGCTCTTGGTTGTGTTGGTGAATACGGTGGCGACAGCCCAGACGGAAGGCCGAGCGGAGGCGAACTCACCCAGTCCTGCAGTGCTACTCTCCGAGCACCGTGCAAGAAGTCCGCCTACCGAGAATTGTGGCTCCCAAAGACCCCCTTCTGCTGGGCCAACGCTTAAAGTCCCCCCCGATCCGGCTCTTAGATTACAAGGGTTCTCGTGAATTGACTGTAAATACGTATTGCTTAGCTCGACTATCATAAAGAACAGTGTTACATCAAAAAGATAAAACTGCACCCCACCCCCACCCCTTTGCCCCTAACATCAAAGTAAAAACTACCCGGGTAACTTAACAATATCAACAGAAATTTAAAAAAAGAAGTTTCTCGTATACACAATGTGTGCTTAAACATTTTCGGCGTCCCAGAGGAGCGGCAACGCACCTGGTTACGGTACGGTTACGCACCTATGCGGCGCCCTAACCACTTAAAGCGGCATTTCAGATTTAATTTTACCTTTGTGAAAATAAACATGCTGTACATGGAAATGGATCATTGCCGGAAAACGCGCGTTTAAAGCCATTACAGCATTTAACGCCTTCTCGCTTCCCTGCGGCTACGGATATCGGAGCGTCACCCCCCCAATATCACTCTCCTGTCGCGGTGGACCTGATCTATCGCATATAAGAGCAGCTTCTGCTGCTATGGTGGGCTATAACATCCGATTAAAGGGTATCCTCTGCTAGGGACTGCAGTCGGAATTGACCATGCTGTATTTATCCAATACGGTGGGACCAAATACCAAGAAAATAGTTATTTCTACTTATTTGCGCATTATATCTAGACAGAAGAGAAAAAAATAAATAAAAATGGCATGTTTGCTTTCAGAGAGGAATCTGATTTTTTGGGGTAAATGTGAAATGCAGCTTTAAACAGTTTTTTTTTGTTTTTTTTTTATCGTGGTACAAATAGAATCAGCAATAACCTTTACTGAACACCAAAAATATATGGTTAGTGAAACAGTTTAACATGCTGTGGTGAGGAGTAATGAAGTGAACGCCTCTCACCAGCTAAAATACCATAAAGCAAAAAAAAAAAATTAAAATAAAAGGATATATACTTTTACATACAAAAAGGTGTTTGTTTTTTTTTCATTTATCCAAAAAATCAAGACGGCAATTAATGGTGGATAATTAAGTGGATGTGCGATTAAAAATTAGTCATTATTGTGAAATGCAGTTAAAAATTTCGAAGAAAAAAAAAAAAAAAAACAAAAAACGTTATAATCCAAAAAAAAAAAAAAATGTAATAAGTTGTAACGGCTTGAAAAATATATTAAAAAAGTATCACAGGTTGACGTGTTGAGTGGGAACCACATGATGTTCTCCCCTGTGAAATATCAGGACGGGTTTCCCCCCCTCGTTAACTGCGCGCTTAAAGCCGCGGGGGCTTCGAAGAACGGGCACAGTCTGTCGCCACTAATAAAGAATTCTCTGCGTCCATTCCGTGGCCGAGGTTATTGAGAGAATGAGCAGAGGGGTATTTGTCGCGGTACCCGGGCTTCGCGTTCCCAGGAAGATGTCTGATGCCTAAAGAAGAAGAGGTCCCAGCGGCGGGGGTTACACGACGCCGAAAATCAGGAGAGAAAGGCTTCGGCTCCCAAGTCTGTCCGTTAATCTCAGATCGGGGGAACGCGGCGATGCCTGAACCGGACGTCAATGTTGTGCACCATCTCTGAACACCGATTTAGACGGCTGGATTATCTGAGACCACCCTTCGTTTGGGTAGCGTTGAAAAAAAATAAAATAAGAAAAAATAAAAAAAATGCAATGTAAAAAGGCGGTTTTAAAAGCCATGACACTGCAAGAGCACATCAGGCCAGCTCCGCGCTGGGTAAATCCGCTAATGATGCGCTGATACTAAGTCAGCGTTGAAAGGGAGGTAAATAATTACGGTCCCAAAAATAATATATAGATATATATATATAAACAGCGTGTTGGTAGAAGCAATAACCGGCGGCATCGGTTTTATTCTAAACATTTTTTACCGCTGGATGTTACAGCTCGCGCTCTCAGAGGTTTTAAAGGGTTAAGAAGTGAAAAATTATAATCCATACTGGAACAGAACCCCCCCCCCCCAAAGGATAATTTGTTTACATCGCATATGGCTATCAGGTCGAGTCAGCGGGACGCAGCGCCCGTTTCCGGACACGGGAAAAATCCACGCACTCAACGCTTTATGGTCGAAACCGATGGGTTTTATGCGTGGCCACCAGATGCCACCGCAAAAGTGACAAAGCGGGACAGATTCACGGAAAAGGATCACTCAACTGAACTCAAGGAAATAACGTGTTTTCCGAGACCACATAAGAACCGCAAATCAAAAGAGAAGCGCCTGGCTGGCTTTAACTGCAGAAAGAAGCACCTGAAACACAGGATCGACGCGGCTTACAGAGGGTAAGACCCTTGTTGTTAGATTGTCACAAGACCTCCTGCAGCAGGAAAAAGCTCTATTTATTCCCATCAGCACCAATAACAGCGGGGTCTCTATATACAAAGCCACAAGTATCCTGAAGAAAGAACAAGAGCTTTAAATCCAAGAGGATGGGAACGCTTATCACAGAGCGCTCTAATCAAGAACTTTGCTGGAACCATTCTTGACCGGCTCGGTGACTTGAGTTGGCGCTGGGCGCTATGATTTTCAATGTACGCTTAGGTCTAGGAATACGCAAGTATCAGGGTGATAACCTGGTAAAGCCTCGAGGTTCAGCCTGTTGAAATATGGGAGGCTACCTCAGATCCTGAAGAAGGCAAAGTTACGAGGTGGGCACCATAAAGCATGGACGCCATCCGGCCAAGTGAAAAACAGCAGGTTTCCCCTCTAGTAGAGTCGTCAAGATGCAACATCTGATGCTGACCTCTAAATCATTGTTCATACGACCTTCAGTGCCTCAACAGCTTTGGGAAATGTAGAATATCGATCCGTAGACTGCAGGGGACCCACGACGTATTTCATAGTATTGATTAAATTAAACTTTTTTCTTTAGATATACGAGTGATTCTATTCCTGCTTCAGCTAATGATTACGTTTATTACTTAATTGGCCACTTAAGGTCAGTTTCATTTCTATCATAAGGATCGTGAGTAATTCTGCAGTTAGGAGAGCGAGCGCGCGCGGAAACTGGTGATTTTCTGCATTCTAACCGAGCAACACGCTGAAAACACCTAGAAAAGAGGAAAAAAGCCAATGGGTGCGTATTTTCTCAACAATGACAATGCTAACCCCCCAAAAAGGCAGTTTTCTTGTGTTTTTATGTTCATTTCGGACAAGGTTGGTGCCAAGCGAGGGTTCCAATTGGAGAACTGGACACGAGAGCAGAGTCGGCCCTGTCGGCCCTCGCCTGCTCTTCAAGAAGCGACACGTCCGGAGTAAAAGAGTTCAGAATAACCACAAAGCTCCCCCCCCCAGCAGCGGCAGCGTTCCCAAGGAATACTGGTTCTGCCCGGGACGCAGATGTGGCTCTCGCCTAAATATATATTTATAGGTTACATAAATAGATCTCTCTCTGCCTCTCTCTGTACATAAAGTCTGTGCGCAAAACGTATGCATATTCACAATATACACCGGCGCGTCCAAACGGACACGCTCCGTATACATACTCCGCAAGTGCACATCCGTGGCACACGCCAGCGGATCAACACGTTATGCACACATACATTCATTCACATTACACCTTCATTATTACGGGAGATTAACCCCTTTGCTACCAAGCAATGTGTTGTCCCCCCCCCCCAGGTCAAAGGAAAATACGAGCCTAGCTTCATCTGCCGGACGAGGTTCTGCGAAGGATTGCATAGTAATGCGGCAAAACCGCCTCTGGCAGGGAAAGGATGAAAGGTGCGCTACGGCGTAAGGAACCTCCAACGCCTTTCCACGTTCAGACACAAAAACGGCACGGCGCCGAATTTCAGAGATCCGAGCTAAAATAGCCAAGGTGTTCGAAGTTCGATCTGCCAGCCAGCAGATACCGGAGCGATTTCCCTGCTTAGTAAATAAGGGCTTAAGGAGATCTCTACGTCCTGCAGATCGCGGGCGCTCTCAAGGAACGCATGTCTATTTTATATACAGATAGCACCGTATTTATCATACTACTTAACGCCCCCCAACTTTCTATATATAATATATATATATATAATAATATATATATTATATATACTATATTTTAATATATATATTATATATTAAATAAAAGCACAGCGTTTCCATTGAGAAACACCACGAAACTGGTATAACCGACCTGGCGGGTCGCGATGGCCCGGCCCGTTTCACTGGCGCCCGTGCCAATGGCATAGATGGAGCCTGGTTGGGTTCAGTGCTGAAACCTGCCACGAAGGGGGGGGGGGGGCAATCACCGGGTGCAAGAGGTCGAGGCTGTGCAGATGTT
This sequence comes from Spea multiplicata, assembly GCA_009364415.1. Taxonomy (NCBI): domain Eukaryota; kingdom Metazoa; phylum Chordata; class Amphibia; order Anura; family Pelobatidae; genus Spea; species Spea multiplicata. The sequence continues at coordinate 126,412 of VKOC01001024.1, read as the reverse complement.
CAGCGATGCCGCCCCATCGTAGTAGATCCATGCCTTTTGTTTCTATTTTCTTTTTGTAAAGGAGATGGAGGTCGCTTCTTTAGTGAAACTCATCCTTTCGCCTTCATCCCTGACCTGCATCTTCGATGAAATGACTCAACACAAAGCTCGACCTTATCAGAAGGCAGGAAAAATCTGCCCGCGACAGTCTCTTTCCTGAAAATCCCCTTTGTACAAAGGCCATATTTATAATATTTATATATATATCTATATACATATAAAAATAATATTAATAAAATTCAGAAAAAAAGTTCCACGTTATCTACAGAATTGGGGTAGCAGGTCGGAGCGTTTCTGCCCTCGCGTCGGAGGATAGAGGAGGAGTGTAAGGGAGAGACCCTCTACGTTCTTAGGACTTTTTAGTTACAGCTGACATATTCCGCCTGGAATTTGGGGGACAAAACGCCCGGACGGTTAATACTGAAAGCAGTTCTGTTTCCTCCCTTCCGCGGAGAACGATCGCAGCCCGTCACTGCTCTGCAACGTGTCCCTGGTGAAGGCGAGATGCCCAAACGTATCCGGGCCAGAGCTACAGAACCCCGTCTATGGCGTATCTGGTCCCATCATGGCCATTAAGACCGTGGCCTACGTTTTCCTAACAAACGGGACGCTAGCAGCTGCTAAAAGCTAAACTTTTCACTCTGGACACAGAAAAACAGCAGCTTGTGTCAGATATTGGATGGTCCTAAATTAACCCGTCCGTTTCCACATAGCTCTGCAAGGCACTGCAGAAATCTGGTGCTGGAGAGGTTTACATGGCGGGTGGTGGTGGTGACGGCGGCGGCGGGGGGTGCTGCCTACCTAAGTAGTCCTGGGGTTGCCTGTTCCCTGTCCGGCATTCCGCTCCATCACACTCCTCCTCCTCCTCGGCAAACGCTTGCCCTGCATGCCCCTGCGCCGCTCACTCCTCTTTCTGAAGGGCCGTGGGCCCCAGTTTGTCATCCTGGCAAACGTCGCTGCCCTCGCTGCTTATACCGGTAAAGTGAGGGGGGCTGCCGTTGCTGCAGGGGTCGCTGCACTCTCTGGATAAGGCACATGCGAGGGCTTGAGGGCTGGATTCTTCCTCCTGCGCGGTGCTGCCACTGGTCCCGTTCACTTGGGAAGCGCTGCGACTGTCTGTCGAACCCTGAAAGCGATAGTTAAAAAATAAAAATTGGTTACCTACAAGGGAAAAGGTGTTTGCAAGCAACGTTTCCTTTTCAAAGTAAACCGGGAAGGTTACGTAGAATCTGAGCAGTCGTGCTTTCTCTCTCAAGCCCCCTTTGGATCATAAAAGGAGCAGTGGCAAAAAAAACCATATTTTTACAGTAAGCCTGTATATGCTTATGTATAAGGTCTATAAAACCCTATTACGTCTCACGACAGGGTTTCTCAGCCTGGGGATGCCCGGTGGGTACTTTGATACACCTTGCGTTGTCTTTATTTTAAGTGACTAATAGGGATACTTATGAAAAACGAGTATTAGTGGGACAGGTTTGGGAAAAAAACTTTAAGACTCGCACAGTATCCAAACTAAAGGGCGGGCGGGCGCGACACTCACCTGCTTGTTCACCTTTTTGTTGGTTTTAGTTACTTTGTTAGGAGCTTCTCTTCCACGACTAAGACAGAGAACAAAAATAAGAATCAGATCTGCGTATCGTTGTCAGCTGCTGGTCATTTACCCGTCTAGTCCAGTCCACCGGCAGCAACGCAGAGCGACCGGTCAGTCACCCCCTTATAGTCAAACTATAACTGCATGGGTGTTCTAAACAGAACGCAATTATATTAGGCCAATCCATGCATTAACGACAGTTCAACCCACAAACCTTACTTCCTTAGACTTGTCTTATGAACAGACTTATGAAGGCATCTGTAATTCCCTCGCTTTCGTTCATTCCTACATTACACCGGGGTGTCTGACCCCCCCTAGTTTTAGACCATGACCTCTTGTAGTCCTTTCGAGTAGCAACGCTTACCCTTTTCCTGGGCCACCAACAGACACCACCTGCATGCCAAATGCTCCTCGGCCACGGGAGGGTTTACTGCCGGCCCACTGGCCTACCACCATCCCGGCGATTTCTAGTTTTCCGCCTTGCGGAGGAATGGGATGAACGCCTATAATCGCCACGTAAAAAAAAAAAAAAAGGTCAAAGGCAGTGAAGGAAGTAACGCAAAGTCTTAGATTATATACATATTTATATAGACGCACCTGAAAATCCTCGGTTCCTTCCAGGTGGTGGAGGGGGCATGGAGCCCATGGCTCTTGGATACAGGGAGACGGGGTAAAACGGTGGCATCATGGGGGGCATGAAAGGTGGTGGAGGCAGGAGAGGGGGAGGTGGCTGGCGATTGAGATTGATTCCTTCCAGGATACTCTGCCTCATCTTCTCCACTTTGGCTGCCTGCTCTGCCTGCGTAACAGATCGGGGAGAGAGCACATCACACGTTACAGCGCGCACTCAACATTTTTAATCATTTCTTCTCGATTTACTTTTATCCCCTTCTTAATAGTTTAAGAAAACTCGTGTGTGCATTCAAAGACGGCAAAGACACCAACTTTAGATACCCAGGGCAAGCGAAATCCAATACCAGCCAGTAGGATAGTCTATAGGGATTACCTACTCACAGCGCTAAGTCTGGGACATTAATGTACTTCAAGACAGTCGGTTGGGCTCCGTATCTGTCTGGACATTTGCGGATAAAGATTACCAGGGTAAATATAGAAAAACGGTTTAGAAATAAAGGTCCAGCTAGGGTTATCCTTGCAAAGCGAGATCAAAGAAAAGACAAGAGAATCCAAACTAAGTGAAGAACATACGGTGCAGTTAGAGGGGAAGCCCTCCATAAACATAAGCCGCTGATTGAGATCCATGTAATGTGTGTTTTGGACTTGCCAATTGTTTTCCATTATTTTACTGATACGTTTTAGGGGAATATATGCGTTATCAGTATTCTGCGCTTTCTCTGCAGCCACCATCAGCCGCCTCTTATAAACCTCTTGGGTTATTAATGTATTTTTGGAACTTCTCTGCGTTCTCCTTCACATAAACGTTGTCAAAACGGCCAGTTTAAATGCAGGTTTCAGATAAGACAGGTCACAACAATGCCACGAACGTACATTTTTAGTTTCCGCTGAACAGTTTTATGTTGCTTTGAAAGCATGAATGATTAAGACAAAGTCAGCGTGCGGCCTAAAGGACTAAATAAGAAATCCCTAAAGCTTTGAAGTTTTATACTTGTACGCCATTGCTGGAACTGCTGCGTTTACCACCCTCTGACCCGGTGAGAGCGGAGAGAGATACAGATGATTAGAGAGCGTTAGAAATCACCAGTAATCCTGATTGTGCCCCATCACTCCATACAAAACTACACAATGACTACAAAGTAACACTGAGAAACGCACACGGCCAAGGCAAGCGCCCTTACCTGCCCATCGCACAGCTCAATTAAAGGAACCTTCTCCCGTCCCGCTTTGATCAGCTTGCTCTGGAATAGCTTTCCATCAAAGTAGATCCAGGGGCAGCAGTGCTCCCAGGGGACCGGCTGGCCGCAGGCATCGTTGGCGAAGAGCGCAGTGTCCACCCCGCTCATGAACAGGGCCGCAAGCTGCACTCCCCGGGCGTCCAGCTTCTCAATCTGCGCATCAACAACAAAGCCAAGCTGTCCTCAGAGCACGTTATACCCGTGATGCCCCTTATACATTCTATTTAGATTACTCCAACAAAAAGCGTCCTCATTGCGAAAGATCTGTGCTTATTTTTGTACCCCACGATTCACGATGCGCTTCTCACCTTGAGTTCCTGTAGCTGATCCGGTTCATAGAGCTGCGCAGAGACGGCTTGCGCCAAGAACGCATCCAGCTCGTGCCTGAGTAATATCCGTCCTCCGGGCCACTGCATCATATACCTAAAAATCAGGTAAGACCGTGAAGCTCAACCATTCTGAAAACTCAAAAAGCCGGTTCTTGCTCACCGAGAAGGTGGCGGCGCACGGTGCTCCTCACCTCAGCACGCAGCACATCAGGAGGAGATGCGTGGGTACGTTGGCCGGGTTCAGCATGCTGGGAGTATCGGACTTCATGCAGGCCAGGAAAGCTCTCATCCGGCGGTTCTTGTCCTCCACAGCTTTGCCGAGCCATAGCTTCTTCAAGTTAGGACAGGTCCACTCTCTGAAGGTCAAGGCGGACACCAGCTCCGGAGTCTGCGGAGACTTCCCCTTGTAGGCCGACCATTCCTTTATGATCACTGGGGGCACTGGCAGGGAGAAACGGAGAAGAGACAGACGTTATAAAGAATCCTTGTTATAAGAAACAGGTTTATATGCCTTGGGTTTGCCTAAATTCTTGGGTTTGCTTAAAAGAAGTAGAAGAGTTACTTGTCTCCTCCAACCGTTAGGTCACCTACTCGACTCTACATTGTGTGAATGTATCGGTTTGTTGATGTAGTTGCCATCGAATGAATGAATTGTAAGAAAAGCTCTATATAAATAAGATTTCATCTGTTACGTATAGATAAGTGAATTTCTGGCCTGTGGTTTTGCTGCAATATATACAAGGCGATTGTAGGACTGATGTTTCATTTCTTAGAAAGACCTACAGGCAAGTTATACGCGTATCACATCAGTCATTGTGTTCACCATATACCCGGAATATCGGCTGCTACAATCCGCCTAATAAAACGCATACGGGAACCAAGAGCTGGCTGCGTGTCGGATAAAAGTATCCTTAGGAGGATTAGGTTTCAGACAAGGCAGCTTAACACAACAAAGGATTTGTTTGGAAGCAGAAAAGGTTATCATCCCCGTAACCGGACGGAGATTTCATCGACTAAATACCTAAAATGATCTTATGAAAACGATGCTATGTATTGCCCGGTTTCTAGAAACACCTCGACACAGAACAGGTCAAGCAATCCTGGCTCACTTTAACTTTTTCAATGACTATTCAGAAAAACTAGGGATATTGGGGATTAAAAACACCCGTTGTGACCACAAAACCTACCAATAAAATCCCTAGAATGCCCGTACTTTATCTCTGGATCAACTTCATTCACAAACCTGCTGTATTTTCGCATAATAATTTTAAATACCCAATATACACGCATCTGGCATCGTACGGCCGGGTCATCGTTTATCTTATTTTATCCTCTTATGTCACATCCACAGCACAATGACACAAAACGGTAGCCTTACCATCCACAGGGAGGCGCCTGCGCATGGCCAGCCTTTCCAGCCTCCTCTGCGTCTCGGCCAGACTGAAGAGAACTCCGTAGACGTACTGGCGGGCCGGTCGGAAAAGGATCACCGCCGGGGGGAGGTCCGTGTTGCACTCGTCCTCGATGCAGACGGGAAGTTTGATTTCACCCTGTAAAGGCACGAAAACATCCAAAAAACGGTAAATTGGGTAGACATATTTGGGATTCATCTACTGTTCTGTTTTAAGGTAAAGCCCTATATTAATTTAAATGAAATAGGGTGTTTTAGGGTGTTTTAGCAGCTTCCATATCTACCAGTTTGGAAAGCTATGTTTTATTGCAAAACCTCCACTCATGAAAGAAGAACGATTAAAGACCAATAAATGCATTGTTTGACTCTATATAGCATTATAAGACCAAGTTTAGTCCCGTATGTTCTGTAGCCATACGGCCATGCGCAGTACACACCTTGGTGAGGACATGATAGATATACGGGTACATAAGACCACGACGATGTCTGTGCTCGGCCACTCGCAGGACCTCAGGAGCCACCGGAGGCAGAGGTGGCGTTGTGATATCCATGTGATTGCGAGTTGCCATGGACAGTAAGGATGGAATCTGCGATTCTGTGTTCCCCATGGCGGGGTTCGAGTCGCCGGGTCCTGCTTGCTGGTTCCAGGATTGGGGGTGTTTCTCCCCAGACGATTCCTCCCAGCTAGACTTGTGTTGACGGGTTTCAGTGACGTGGCTGGAGGGGGGGTGAAAAGTAGCATTACTAGGCTGCCGCTTTGGGACACGCAATGCAACATTATGTTTGCTGGTCAGGATGGAGTTAAGACTTAAGAAAAAAAAAATGCTTCTTGATTATTCAAAAATATATTGGTATAAAAGTAAAGGCTTTAACTTATTCTCCCAAAACTGGGCTTTCATCTGAAAAATCTAAACTTTCATGAGTAATCGGGACTTGGTCACCTAGTATGGCACATTTACAAAGCTTGATTGTACCATATGTATCCTTCCTTAAACATAAATTACTCATCCATTCTGAAAAGCACGTGCTTAAAAGATAGCAAATAACATTTAAGAACACTTTAACGGCACACGTGCATCCACGTTAAGGGCACACGTGCATCCACGTTCTTACTTGGCAGTAGCCCCATCCTGATCTTCATCTGATGAAGAAGATGGTGAAGATTCCTGGCCGGATGATGGAGAGGGCTTTATAGTCAGATGATTGGGGAACTTGGAAGCAGAAGAATCATAGGGAAGAGGCCACCCTGAGAACGGCCCACCCTTTAACATGCTTTCATCGTGGAAGTGGGGCAAGTCGCCCAAGGGGTGAGGAGAAAACAAGAAGCCAGAGTTGGGTCCTGGAGGAAACGGGTGCGGATACTGCATCTTGGCTTGCATGTGGTGTCCGAACTAAAAAAAAACAAACAAAAAAAACCAAACATAAACACAAACACGTGTATCCAACCAAAGTCATCCCACCTTCATACGATAAAAAAGGCCCGACACACATGGTGCGACAGTTACAGTCCTTCAGGGCTCGTTTATTGTCGATTTCACTGACCACTGCTCTATCGAGGATTTTTCATCCTGTGTCAGAGGAATTTTTTTCCCCTTGGAATTAGAAATAAAGGCAAAGTTTTACCACTATAGACGGTCTTTACCCGCAACTGGTAATCTTTTTTCTTTTCTGAGGCAGCAGTGAAGCAGGCAGTGAAGCAGGCAGAGTCTGCTTCACTGATGACTATTTCTACAAATGCTGCTCAAATAACCTGAAACCAGATCTGCTGCATGTACTGTTAAAGTATTTGGGATCTGCATTCTTCTATCACTAACCCGCTGAATAAGAAATTAAGCCATACACTAAAAAGGGGAAGTGGCTCTTTATAGTGTTTCACACAAAGTACGGGGACTTCAATACTTGATAAGAATCAAAGTCGTGTTTATAATTATCAGTGATGTTTTGGGTATCTTTTAATCTCTAGCCGTACTGCAGGGGCATATAAAGAACTCAGGAAACACAAATCAGGACTGTTTTGTCAACAGGAGAGACGAAAGTTATTATTTTGTTCTGCCTCCAGAGACTATCAATGATCTACCCCGCTTACCCTGTATGGACTAAGGTCAGCTAAATTTCAGCTATGGAGTAAATCTGCAAGGCAAAGAGACTCACCACGGGTTTTGCGAGTGGCATTCCTCCCATCTGGCCATGGTGTAGCGGCGGTACCCCGAACTGACTGGGTCCGTACCCTGCAACTGAAAGCGAAGCCCCGGATCAGCACAGAAAACACAGATACGGTTAAAAAAAACAGGGCTAGTTCTGCTTAATGCCTGTATCGGCGCATTTTGAGACGCTCACCAACAAAAGGGGACGCGTTGAGCTGCGGCGGACGCTGCTTGGTTGCTACTGAATAATATTCCACGGCTTTCTTGAAACGCTCTATCTTATCTTCTGTCCTGGACTGGAGAGCAAACAAGTGCCTTCAGAACAATGACATTACGATAAAATGTGTCTGCCCCAAAACACTACGCATTTAATAAACGGGATCATCTACTCCACACAAGCAGTTTACATTCTTAGCGGCAATCCCACAACATACCTGCGAGTGTCTGAAGATTTCTTTTCCTACCGCGTCCAGATTTGATGCATCTTTGATGGACCCCACGTACTCCGAGACGGCTTTAATCACCACGTCGCAAGGCGGCAGGACAAGCTGGTGAGCGCGAACCTGAGACAGGGCGGTTGGTGAGAATTGGGATCCAGAGCCCGTTAACCATTAACCCACAAAATTCCAAAACACAGTATCAAAAAAAAAAAAAAAAACACGGTCCACGCTCTGTGGTCAAGGTACAAACATCCATTTACAGAAAAAGATATTGCACCGACATCCGAACATTATAATTACCTTTTATTTATTAAGCGCCAACAAATTATGTAGAGCTGTACAATTTAAATGGGGCAGTTCACACACATACAGACACATCAGGAGTCGAGAAGCCGGGCCGTGAGCTCCCTTCTAGCCTTATGGTACTTGTATACTTAATTTCAGTAGCCATAATAGCCACCAACAATCCTCATTATATATATATATATACCCATAAATCAGGTTTATTTTTAATTACGTATCTTAAATGTACTCGTGGGTACAGAGGGCTTTTCCATTCTAACCTTTAAAGACGCCAGTGGATGATCTGGTCCCAGCAAGCTCCAGTGAAACGCTGCAAGGTCCTCGTCGGGAAGGATGTGATTGCCTAAAAGGAATAGGAGGTATTTGATTATTTTACAGTTAATTATGTGACATTTCCCACCCTGCGGTTTGAAGAAATACACATTATATATATATAGCTTAGAATCAGGTTTACAGAGAAAACGAAAGCGTTCCTTCGATCTCCTTACCCAACAGGGCAGCAAAAATGGGAAAGTTGCTCATCTTGAGACCCAGCTGCTTGGCCACCTCCTGCATGAGGAACTGGTTGGTGGTGAGGTTCTTCCCGTTCCAGCTGAGTTTGAGTGCGTGCGAGCTGTAGTAAGAAGGAATGTTGCAGAGTGCATACTCCGAGTCGTGGGCGATGAGACCGTGGAAGCCGCTCTCCCGGAAGAAGGAAACCACCTCCAGGTGATGATCCTCCAAACTCTGGAACACCTGAAACGCAGCAGGGTTTGTACTCGTTTATTGATGTAGGGTGGCGAGCGTTACAATGTATCAGCCGCTATTATGAGAGGTTTCAAAAGCCACAAGAGGTTAACCCTGACCCCCTCGTCGTAATCCCCAGAAATCCCTTCCTCGAAGAATAACACTCACGATAACCTTCCATGAGTAGAAGTGACACTACCGGTGGCATGACGGACACATGTTGGGAGATCATGAAAGCCCTATTGTCTGGGTTGAGGATATTAAATCCCTTCTCATGTCTCAATTCAAAACGTGTTTCCGATAATAGTCCTGTAGTAAATAAACGAATAAATATCCGGTCTTAAGGCGATCCGTGGGGATGTCTGTTACCAACTAAACTTTAGTTTGCATCTTATCGAGCAGCAACCCAAGATATGGGGCTTCATCCTACAGCCGGACGACCGTCCGAGATTACTTTCCGCAAGAACATAATCTGCTTGCGCCATGATGCCCCCTCCGCAACCGAGGGCCGGAGACAGTCTCCCAGTCTGCAATTCACGTAGTCTAAAGCAGGCCGTAGACATCAGATCTCCGACAGCACATACACGGCTACATTTATACCGAGCCATTCCAAAGCAAGGCGCTAAACATCGCGGAAAGACAAATGCCGCAAAAATCAACATTTAATGTTTTCAGGGTATCCATAGTTACCAATGGATCTCCAACTGGAAATCCGAAATACCACCCCCCCAATCCCAAGGGTATGTAAAGTTTTCTTTCTGAAACTACTTGGTAGCTCTAGTTTCCAAGATGGCCAAATGGCTCATTTTGCAATATATTGAATAAAATACACTTAGGATTTCAAGCGTGTGATTGGCCCCTGGTGCGCCACATGATGCCACTTAAACGCAAAGGAAACAAAGGGCCGCAGCAATGGGCCGGTTCGGCTTATGGGCATCCGATGTAGTGGCGCCTATCAGCCCGTTCATCGTGGATCTGGCTTTCACTCATCCTGTAATAAGAGACAAAGTAGATGACTTTTATCGGACCGACACAGAAAGAGATGTAAAGTCACGCAAGCTTTTGGGACCTCGGATATATTTTTATAGATCAGAAGAGAAAAGCATAAGGCGATTCCATCCAGAGAACCCCGAGGTCCGGAAAGCTTATGTTTTTCTGTGTTGACCCCATATAAGCCTCGATCTTCTCCTTCACGTTCCTTATTACAGCCGTACTCGGTAAACGCTTCCTCTGAAATAAATGTAATTATTATAACGCACCCGAGAGTGCGGGATCCCTAATAAACCCAATACGATCAAAATACGCAAACAACTGATTTGGGGGAAACTTCTGGAAACATCCCGCGTACCGAGGAACTAGGCCACGGTGCGCTTAACGTTCTGGAACAGGATCTGTAGGCTTTTGTGTTCTAGGAGAATTGTTTCCCTCTAGGATGCCTTACTTAGTATAATAATTATATGATTGACGCCAACGCAATGCCCGAGCGCTGCCGCTAATAAGCGTGGTGCTGATAACCGTGGCTTCTCCGGATCACGAACGTGTATAAGAAGAAATCAGAACAGGCTTATGAAGTAGATTGGAAGACAGAGAAAAAAAAGGAAGCTCATACCTTGTGAAAATATTTTAATGAATGCAGAAGAGAAGAGATAGAATTATCCTCTAGATCATCGCCCCGTTACCAACGACCCGAGCTTTACGCGAGGTTCTCCTCCTCGGAAGCCACCATTACTCCTACGCGGCCTCCATGCTAACCTAACGGGCTTTGACTGAATCCATTTAATGGCGGAAAAGCCACATTATACCTCCAGGTTCCTTTTATTTATATTGTTGCTTATGTTTAATCAACTTAAAAATACTTATTTCGTTTTTTTTTAAAGTAAAAACTACTTAGCGGCCTGGCTTCACGATCCTGGTTCCTATTGAGACTCGGTGACCAAGGCCCAAGAATACAGCACCCTATCTGTAAGCGACCCGAGCGAGTCCTTAAGCCTGCTTTGCACAAACCCAATTAGCGCGCTAGAACTTGGACGGGTTTGTGCCGCTGGATTATTTTTGATCCGTGCCGCACAATGCAGGCTCACTTTGTACCGCTAGCTTAAAGTCTGGTGGAATCACGTGTCGGCTGCAGACCATTCTCCTAAAATAATAAGATCCTGATACTACGGGATCCCGCTCAGCCAAACCAATATAAAAATGGCTCCCCCCGCACGTCATCGGGACATATTATACGAGCGCAAGCACTTAAGACACATCGATACTTCCACAGAACGCGCTCATTGTTTTATTATTATTGATCCTAACCGCTGCGGACGAAAAAAAGAAAAGAAAAGGAGGCTGGATCTGACCACCTAGGAACCTAGAATCAGAATTATTCTGTGTATAATTAGTAGCCATATGGTTGCCGGGCAACAATGCCGCAAGTAATGCCAAAGAAACCATAAATACTTCTATAAGCTCCAACATCACTCCGCGCGGATCACAGGCGGCATTAAGCTGCGCTACTGCCCAAGCATGAGGTATCACACATGTAGAATGCTGTCGCTACGGCAACAGATGCATGTCAAGCCCAAAAAAAAAAAAAAAAAAACACCTTAGTAATGGAGAATGACGCTAGCAGTTTAAGTTCCATGCATAACCTGTTTGAATTAACGCCGCCAATCATTATCGCCCCCGGGATAGGATGCAGCTCCGTGACGGAGATTAGCGGTAATTACCACGCGGTCGGTAACCAGTCGCCCCGTTTCACCCAGTAAATGACATTTTATATCCAGTACAGTATGGCCACCGTATACACTACCCACGCTCCATCGCTCTCATCCTTCAGCTTTACACCGGCTATAAAACACATATATATACCGGTATATATATTTATCTAAGGTATAATATAGAAGAACGGTCACCGGCCCTTCCTGTAAGACTTCTAGGAATTATAGTCAAGGGATCGGCCTTTTACCAGCCTGGGGCTTCATCACAAAGAAAGGCGTAGAATAAAAAGGACTAAAGCGGAAAGATGCCCCGCTTCGGCCCCCAGGGACAGCCCTGCAGGGGGTCATCACAAGCTGTCAGAATATACAAGGGGGGGGCAAACATGTGCCATAAAAAGGGGGTGTGGCAGGACTCCAAGTGGGATCAGACTAACCCCCCGTATATATTTAATGACGGCGCTGCCCCCCCTCGGCAGGGCAAGAAAGGTGTCGGGGCTAAGGGTGTGATAGTGGGGGCCACATTACAGAATCCTGGTTACCTTCACACGGAACCGGATCATTGCCAAGCGAATGCAGTGCGCCAGGCAGGCCGGAGGCAGGAACCAGGCCCGGGGGGGCGGGGTGCCCTTGTTCCCGACGTGGCTGACAATGAGTTGGGCCGTCTGCCTCTCGCCCTGAGCCCGCCGAGCCCACTCGGGAAGCCTCTCCTTGGCCAGAGTCCCGTTGAACATGGCCACCAGCTCCAGCCCCCCCTGGTAGAGGCAGGCTTGAGACAGCGCCGCTAGGTAGCCCAGCATGGCATTCCACTGGCCGCCGCACACCCAGTCCGTCTGGTAACCCCCATAGAGCCGCTGCAGGGCCGAGTCCGCGTCCACCAGTACCCGGCAGGGCGGGGGACCAGCAGCCGAAGGGTGCTGTGGTTGTGGAGGAGGAGGTGGCGGTGGAGGAGCCGGAGGGTAACCCCCAGGTGACAGGCCTGCCCGGTGCTGCTGTCGGGCCACTGTCCTGGCCAACTTCAAGAGGTCGACGGGCACCACGGCCCCGGGGCAGCGCTTCTCCAGGAACTCCTGGAAACCTTGCACCCCCATTGTACTGGGCTGCTGTGAGGAGCGAGGGCCGGAATGGGTAGACCCGAGCTGAGTAGTGAAGCGGGTGGGGCAACTAAGGCAGGAAAAGCTGTAATGGCTAACTAGGCATCCACGTCTTCAAGAGGGCGAGTGTGCTGGGCGAGCTCTTCCCTAGAGTCGGCAGCGGGGAGAGAGCCCCTGCGCGGCACCGGCCGCCATCTTAATCGCCTTCTTCTTCAGCATCTAGCACTACTACGCCCCAGTCTCCCCCCAGCGGATGAGGGCGCGCGATGCAATCTGGGGGATGTAGTCATCTCTCCCTTACCAGCGAAGCAGTCCCGAGGAAAGGGATAGCAGCTATTGGACTACAATTCCCGACAGCCTCAGCGGGGGCTTAAAGGAATCCAGCCCTCGTCTTCTACTAAGTGTATATTTTCGCTCTTTCTCTCAGTATATGGCCAATGCTGTGTTATACAGTCAAGCTGCATGAGCACACATTACTACGTATCGGGATATGAGCTGTCTCCGAGGGATAGAAAGCTAATAACTCAACTAGGTCGGATCCCTGAGGCAGTCGACCAAATCGGAGCATGCCGGGAGATGTAGTTTTTTGGGGGGATGCAGCCGATGTGTGACGGGGTCCTCAGACTACGTTTCCCATAAGCGCCTGCAGCGCTTTTCAGCCATTCCGAACCGCAGTTACTGTACTTAAAACAGAAAGAAAAGCTTAAAGTTTGGGGCTGAAAATAGTGTTTATGGTAGTAAGGCAGGGGCAGGTTGCCGATCACATGACGGGCTTCTCTGGAAGGTTAAAGGAAAGAGGGCTACTGCTTTCTTGTCGGGATAAGACAATAAGCTTTGGGTTTGAGATCTTGGACAAAATGGTGGGGTGGAGACATTTCATTCAAACTTGGCATTCACTGACTTTGCCTACAGGCCTTTGAAATGCTCCTAATCATTAGTCTGGTTAATGGATGGAGGGCGGTGCGGTTATGCGATAGAGTCCCAGTAGCCTTTGGCTGATGAGAACACTTTATTATCTAATAATTAAAGCGGATCTGTCACAATTTTAGAATGACGCACTATAAAACCCAATGGAGTCGTGTTTACGGGAAAAAGGTGTTACGAGTATAAATCCATCAATAATAAACTTGTGTTTCACACGAGGTGCGTGAATTGTTCTCCCGTTATATTCTCTCTCACTTAATGCTCAGTTAGTGATTGTTGTTGATTGGTTCAGGCAGCCTTCGTGAGGTTTGGGGAAAGAGAAGAGAGAATATCCATCAGATCTTCTGCAGATCGTACCTGGGAGCACTCGGGGTAAAGGTCCAGGTTGCATCCACTCCCTGCCCTGTCCCCCTCCCACACCCCCATTCAAAGTTGCTTGGGGTAAGCTCTGCCCATATACCCACCCACCCACCTCCGCCTATGTATATGGATAGCCACACCCCTCAAAGCCACTCCCCTTGAAGAGGGAGAGTATTTCCGCAGCCCTCGGAGAACTCCCTCTCCCACGATTGGAGGAATGGGAACTAGGCCAGTTAATGCAGGATTGGAGGAATGGGAACTAGGCCAGAGTAATGCATTCCTCCAGTCGGGAACTGCTAAACAGGGACAACACCGTGGAGAGCCTGGATAAGCGGGTCACCAGAGAACAAGAAGTGTAGCGAAAGATCTTTATGTAGTACAGATCGATCTGTGAGGCGGTGCATAAACTGCATAGTAATAGTGCCTAAACATTTGGGATATCTTGACAACCAGAACTGGGATCCACTGGTCTAATATCTAAAACACGCTGGGGTGTTGATTGATGGGATTGAAAGCTTTGGGGTTTTATTCACTAAAGCAAGCAACTATCGATATGGGGTCAAACAGAAGTCGTAAAACGTGTACGGTTGAGTGAGCTGAATGGTGAGGGTGTTTGAATCGGTAGATGAGTAGGGTATTCCAAGGTACTGGGATATTTCTGCAACATTTTGCTAAACCCACTTTATAAAAGGAAAATCCTTTTCCAGGTAACTTTGGAACCAGTAGACGCAGGTAGCTCCAACCTCTCAGCTCTAGGACTAAAATGAACTTACTGTTGCTAGTAACACCAGTTGACCCGGGTCCCCCTGCGACTCTCTCAGATGATGGGTTTCTGACCAGTTTTGCAGCCCTACTCAGGGAGTTAAACCTCCTTCTTCAGTCCCGGACTATTTCTGGGCTCTTCATTTCATGCCAAGTACTGCCCCAAGGACTTTCACAAAGATCCCTCTAACATTAAATGCAGAAATGGCAAGGCTCGCCTATATCTTATCTTCCGTTATCTGGATGTTGTCCTTGTCACAGCCGAGGGAGACGTCATCTCCCGCACTCATTTTGTTTCCACCATCCCAAAAATGTACACTGCACTCCTCCCTATCGCACAAGAACATTCAGAAGCTGACTTGAGTGCGGCATCAGATGTAACTTGAACCTGAGGATACATACTTATCTGTAGCCAATACATCAGCTGATGGTAAATCAAGGTCAGAAACATTACGGGGTTGATCGTGTTGATGATGAGGCTTGAGTAACCATATGATGTACAGACAGGCAGCATGGGCTCAGGATCTCATGTTGTAAACCATTTTTGTTCCAAAGTTCCAGCCCAATTAGTTGGCTCCCTGCTATCTTTCTGTCTCTAACATCACGGTACTTCTTGAAGCAGAGTTGGAGAGAGGTCTAAGTCCAGGTTCCCGCATTAGCAAATGTTAAGTAGGCTGCTGGCCTTTACGCTTCCAAATGTATGAAGTTTTTAAGAAGTTCTTTTGAAACCCGCCATTCACTTACAGTTAGTCCTGAAGCCCCATAGTTAAAACGCTTTAAGCCACCGGAGCTGAACGCTGGTGAGCTCACGTTTGTTCACCATCGTCTTGTCGTTGCTAACCTGCATCTTCCTACCAGTTTGCTAACCATTTTAAGGTCTGTCCCGCATTTTCTAGGGGCTACCCCATGACCTACGGTCCCGTACATTGGGACCGTTCCAGCTGTTGTCTTCCCTCGTGTCCATTTAAGACAATAGTGAATCTAACCCAACCATAAGCAGAGCAGCATTGCTTTCCTGAAACTTCAGACTAGACAATCATATGTATCCTATAAATCACTCCCTCCAAACCCTTGCACCATCACCACCTCTGGATCCATACGACAGAGCAATACCATAGGTAGCATTCGTTACATCACTGCTGGCCAACATTGTGGGTAAAGAGCGCTGGATTTTGTTGGAGCAACAAGCTAGGGGGGCCGGACCCAGGACTATTAACTCAAATACACCATTATGCACTCGCATTACAATCATCCTCACTCTCGACACCATTACGCACTCCTCCACAGCTTACACAAATATACACTCACTCTCGCACTTACCTTACCTGAAGGTCTTCCTTATGGACTGGCCAAGTTTGAAGAACCCCTGGGTTAGCCTGCCCCTGGTGCTTATCTCAGGATTAACGGCTGCTGGGTGCAATTTTTCTTTGTTTCTATGCTGCCAATACCCACATATGTATAAGACCCCAATTGAATTGTCCTCTCTGCACCATTGTATTTGAGGTTGTTAAATGGAGAATTACTTTATAAGTTATTTGTTCAACTACAATACTAATCTTCTGATTCTTGCCGACTTATCAAAGCATCACACACTTCCGTATAATAAATGAACAAAAAAGTCGGAACAAACCTGGTGGGCACACTTTACATATTATACTTCCATTTTTCTTGCGTTCCGATAACGTTCTCACGTGCCCGCATACAATCTCGATTCAGTCAGGGGTGTGCGTGTGAAAATACCACAAGGAGAATATTTAATAATGACCGTTTAATGATTTTTTTAATGCAAACTTTACAAGACCCTTCTGTAGTTAAACGATTATTACAATTCCAATGATGGAATGTTAAGTTTTCTAAAATACCCCCAAAAAGTGCATGCTGCGTTTCTAAACGTAAGTGTATTGCAGTAAAAGACCAACTTTCAAAAATAAACACAGTACTTGTAATAAGAATATATATAATATATATATTATGTATAAAACACAAAATCACTTGTAGATTTAAGCAGGGATCTGTTCAGACGGGTAAAGAAATAATACAAAAAATAAAAAGGCGAGGGAGAGAACCGGATCTTTCGTTTCTACAGAATTGAAATACAGAAATATCTCCAGCTCTCTAAATGTTACGATATCCCCCGCTAACTCGGTATTTAGCAGTTCAGGAACCCAAAAAAAAAGAAATAAAAAAAAAGGGAACATTCTGAACAAATCCCTGGGGAGCAGAATTATTCACAGTTTAGAGATGACAAACCAAAAAAAAAAAGTGTGTGTACGTTAACGTCGTTCCGAGATCAGCAGGTAAAGCAAAGTGGGAAATGCACAGCCAGCGTTTCTCAAAGATACCCCATTAACCGACTGGTTGGTTTTTTTTTTGCGCTGAATTTATAGAATAAAAAAAAAGCCACAACCAAAAAAAAAATGTGATCGCCGCGACGAATGAAAAATGTTGTATGGAACAATCAAGCCGGAATTGTTGTCCTATATATCGGCTCCCGTCGGAAAGCGGAGGCCAAGTGAACAGTAAGTAGGGTGGCAGAGAACGTAAAACACAGCCGATTTCTCCGAGCGGCTGATGACCGAACCGGTCCCACGGAACGTTTCAACTATTTTGCATCAGAAAGCCCATTCAGGTCACATGGCAAGGTTTGGTTTAAAATAACGGATCAAAAAAGAAGAAAATTATCGTCGTTTTTTTGCCAATGGGATTCTTCCAGTTGCGAAATCACTCGTTATACAGTAAAAACAAGGCCTCTTGAAATACATTTATAAAAAAAATAATAATAAAGTGTCAATATTAATCCTCAAAATAAACACCAAACAAAATAAGCTTGTCGAGAAAAAGTCACAGTAGAAACACGGCTCACTTTGAAATCTTACATTAATAAAAGAACAAAGCACTTATCCCAAATGTAACCGCAGAACACCGGCACTGGTTTTGGTGGCTCGTTTTTCGGTAGCACCTTGTCGGAACGCGACAGGGACCACAGAGTAAAAGAGCCACAAAGTAACACCAACTCCAAAAGCCTACCGGTTAACCGGCAGGCGCCCCATAGATGCTCCGCAGACCGGACAATATACTAAAGGTTACATTCTGCAACGCTACATTCGCCTTAATAAAACATTAATTCACAGACCAAACAGGCCGACGCCACGTGGGTTAGAGAATCATCCACGTGAACCGCCAATGGCAACGTAACCGCAAACCTTCCACTTAAAATTAAATAATCACAGTAGATGAGAATTAAAAAATAAAAACAAACACAAAACGATCAAAGAACTTGGTAGGCCAATTTGTATGGCTGTTAGAACTCAAGGCCACTTTGGGGCAGCACTGCTGAAGGAACCTGTTCTAGAGCGGTGGGTCCATTCTAGGCAAAGCTAGAAGGTTACTCAGAAAGGAAAAAAGGTTCTTCTAACCCAGGGACGTCCAACGTGCAGCCCTCCAGCTGATGCAGGACTACATCTCCCATAATGCTCTTGCAGCTAAGGGGCTGGCTGAGGAGTATGGGAGATGTAGTTCTGCAGCAGCTGGAGGGCCACACGTTGGACGCCCCTGTTCTAACCTCTCGCCACGTAAACCATGCAGCACGAAGGACCAAATCAGCCTCTCTGAGAGAAACTCGCACCATAGACGTAAAAGCTGCTCGCCTCTGTAACGTGCAATAGCGAAGTCTTCCTAATGCGTGGTTTATGAGGGTAACTCTTTACCAAATATTTACCGTGGTGGACAAATCTACTCAGACCCCATTCTGTACCGGCTGCCATGTTCTAAGCCTACAGGAGCGCCCAGATTTGGTACGACGGTGACGTGGAGCTTCAGCCGTTTTAACCCATTCAAGAAAATATCTTTAACATGGAATCTGCACCAATTATTTTGTGAAGTTGGTTCACCCCTGGGCTGTGCAAAAAAAAAAAAACATTAAAAACAAAAGGCCAATATTCAAAAGGTATTAAAGAAAAACCAGTGTCTTAAAACTGCAGTGGGGGGAATGACGAGGTTTTCTCTTTTTATATGGCAGAAAAGAATATGGGTTGATTGCAACGGCTCCATCTGCGTTACCCATACCTGTTACATGCTGAACATTTCAAAAGAAAACATACATGAGAAGTGCTTGAGTTACTTAATCTCCCTAGGAGACATGCTTTTCCAACACTTTAAAAACACACCATTGCAAAATTTACAGCTCACTGGCAGCAAAGCACTAAGAACACAACCGGCACGATACACAGTCACTAAAGCCACTGCCTTCAAGCCTGAAGATCTTCACAATTCGAGTGAATTCTTTAATGGGAATTGAGTTAGGACTATAAAATAAAAAATAAAATTAAAAAAAAAAAAAGCTTTGCAGAGGTTTTCTTCCACATAGATCACAGAGTAATTAAAACTCTGGGTCGAATGCGGCAATGCGGGGAGATAGTAACTTCCTAATCATCCGTTTCGGACTTTTCCAGACACTTTGAGATTCTCCGCAAAGGGACAAAAGCTATTAAAGTATACTTTTTTCATATCCTTTTATATTAAAAAACAAACAAACAACTAAACGGCACAAAGTACAGAAGTTCACATTGAAAAAAGGTGGTTTTTGATTTACTCCTTCAATATTTTTTTTTTTTTTAACATTAGTTAAAAAGGGCTGGAGCAACTCGGACCCGATCCCATACGCAAAGTAGTAAATAGTAAGCTGCGGAAATTCACAGAAACTAGAAAAACAATAACCTATGGAGAATCTGTACTTTTGAGGTCCAATACTCCATGGTTTAGGTGATCAGCCCCTTTGAAACAAAAAAAATCCAACATTAAACACTGAATCCAAAAGCTACCTCCATGAGTAAAGCCCAGTGGGTCTTTGTCTCCATCAAAACTTGCTTAGGTTTATTAGAAAATCACCAGAATCCAAAACTTTCCAAAACGACCCACACGCTGAATCACCACCTTCTCTGCGAAGACAGAAAGTAAGTGTACTCGTTCTGTTTTGTACGAAGGCCACTGAGATATTAAGAAAACGGTTGTGGCAAACAAACAGCGACCGTGTCTTCTGGATTCCCAGCCAGAGGAAGAACAGAGAGGAAGGCAAATATATATAAGGAAGACCCTCTCTGATAGAGAATCAAGTCAGTATGCAGTTTGCTGCCCAGGTGGGCCCTACAAAACGAGGTAGATTTAAAAAAAAAAAAAATTACATACAAATGTCACTTAAGCCATAAGATTAAAATGATACATTCTACCACGCTGTGTTTATAGACACAGGATAACTTCAGATTTCGAGGACAGTGGCATTTAATACAGCTTTAAATAATTAATATGGTTTCGGCTCTCATTCTTCAGGCAAAGGTCTGTCAACAGGTGGTGTTTAAGTTGAAAGGCTTATTTTGAATATCAATATCCATAGACTATAGATTCATATAACACATGATAATCACTCAAGGTACATGAATCTACCACCAAAGTATGGAGGGGGGAGCAGGAAATCCCTTGGAAAACACAAAAGTATACTTTTTAAAACTTAAATGGCCAGGAAACCAAATTTCGTGTTTGGCTTTAGCGATCATAGCTGGGTGATTTGAATGATAGAGGCAGACGACGGCCTGATAATTTACCAAAATGCGCTTGGACTTACACTCTCAAAGCAGGGTATTCGGAATTTCTAAGACTTTCCGACCTTTGGCATTTATTGGGTACATTAGTGCAATGTACAATGGCTTAGTACAATGGATTACGTAAACCAGTGCATATCCGAGAAAGATTTTTGACCCTTCATTCTGCTTAAGACCCTGTGCAAAAGCCAGGTCTGTCCTGTAAAGCCACATTGGATGCGTCCAGAAAGGGAATTTCTGTTCAAACCCCCCCAGAGACAGGTTTTAAGGGCGTCTTATTATATGATCAGGCAGCCCAAAAAAAGATAAATGATGTGTGCTGACTGATCGGTTAGCAGTAAGTAGGCTGGAGTAAAACACTCGTCTCTCTGATGCCAAGCAGTGCTAACTCAGGAAGAGGATTCAAGTCCTTGTTTGGTAAAAGTCACTTGTAGCCCTCTATTAAAACAAACAAAAAAACATGTAGGTAAAATACTCACATTACAATTGTGTGTGTGTGTGTGTGTGTATGTATGTGTGTATAATATATCCATACACACAAACGCACACACCACAAAAAAAAAAAGCACACTAGACAAGCGTTTTCTCACCGAGACACCATGGAGCCGGTAAACCTACAAAACAGCGACTTACTGGTGGTTCAGAGATGACAGAATCTAAAATATCCCCCAAGGCACAGCAAGAATATGCAGCCAAAGCAGAAGCAGCCGTTGTGCGACAGAAGCTAGAAGGCCCCTTTTGTTGAAGGATTTTGGGGAAACACAAGTGCAGAGAGCTAGAAAGGCAATGGAAATTACACTCCGCTCAAGGGCCGACAACGGTCGAGCAAAGAAATTCATCCCAACGTCAGAGCTTTAGGACTTAAGTATCTCAAACACAACAAAGAAGTACTGCTACTAATAAACTGATTAAGTTGGGTACAATCTACAAAGTGTGAACGTTTGCCTGTCTACAGCTTACCGACTATTCCCAAATGTGTGTAAAAAGCAATACTGTTGCAAAGTGTTACGTGTCGAAACCAACAGGAATATTCTGTTACAGCACCACGATTAACACTTTGCATCAGGATTTCTCTTAATAGATAACCCACCACTGTGTTCCTACATCACTAAGAAGCTGGTGAACCGTTCTGCTTTTTTTAAATTACTATTATTGAATTAACTGGTGACTTTTTTTTTTTTAATACAAAAATGTAGAGCACTGACTAATAGATGCAGTAAAAAGAATTACAGTAAACTCTATAATAAAACTTCACAAAAATAATAAAAAGGGCTGACCCCTCTTCAATAACCGAACAAACTAGAGGCGGCGTATGGGAGGCCAGAAATGTGTCTTCCAGACTGTGACATTGTTGTGCTACGCGTAAACCTGTCCATTAAATGAAAAGCTTAGTCAAGTGTAAAATAAATTGAAAGCTACCGCTCCCAAAAGCCCGACCGGCTACAGGAGTTTATTTATGAAGTCTGGTTGGGACACATTCAGAAGCCTATATGGCACATGGACTTACCTCTGTTCTCAAAAGGATTAAAAGAAAAAAAAAAAAAAAAAAAGAGTAAGCAAATAATTCAGAGGAAGTTCAACCCAATCCACACAATTTCAAAAAAACACAAGAAAGGGAGAATTTCATCTTCATCCCATTTAACAAAATAAAAAATATATATAACGCCCAAGAAAATTAAAAGCTCAAAATAGCACACCCTTTGCAAAACTACCTCCCGATCAGAGAGGCAACAACAACAGTACGAGGAGCATGTTGTTATCTGGTGAAGTTAGTAAGGAAGGCAAGATGATCGCGGGGCGCACAGTCATTTCGGGGACGATGGGATTGCGGCTGCTTTCTGGGCAGCAGAGGGGGAAAACGCTTGTGCGCCAATGCTGGCCTGGTACGCTGCAAGGTGCTGGTTAGAGATGACGGCTGACTGGGTAGACCACGGTAATGGGTAACCAGGGCTGCCAATGGTATTGTACTGGCAGGCATGCGTTAATGGGTAAGGTGGTATTCCTCCGGGTGTAAAGTTGGGGAGAACAAGATTTGGAGAGACTGCCGAGGGGACTGTCCCGTGAATGTGAGACAGCGAGGGAGCCCAGCTGGATGGGTAACCTGATGTGGCTGTAGAATTCTAAAAAAAAAACAAAACAAACAAAATAAAAATGTTTAAACCGCATATGTCATTTTTCATCATTTTAGATAATGACTTGGTAAAGTTTATATATTTCTTGTAATAGTCATTTGTGGCAAAATTTAGCTTTGATTAGTCAAAAAACAAATAAATAAATGAGGAGCTGGTTAACGGGAAAACTAATTAAATGGATCACTACAACTGTTCCATAGCATGGCATTCTGGGTGATGGGTGGTGTGGCAAGGGGTGGGAAAGCCCAGAAGCGGCCAGTGAAGGAGCGTGGCCACCCCCTTGCAATGAGAGGGGGTGCTTTAAAGGAGGTCTCTGCTTTAACAAAACAGAACTTCATTGCCTCCATTGCATTTCTACTTATGGTCAAGTGAGATAAGAGGATATCCCTAACCAGCCCCTGCTCCCAATGGCCATAACAGGACGGGGGGGGGGTTACTACCTAAAAACCAGGACTGTTGGGAGATATCACAACAGGTATTCTGAGAGGTCATCAGGATATGTATGGGTTTGCCCCCTATTTCTTTGAAAAGTCTTTATAGTGATCAGTGTTCTGGTAAACACCCAAAGGAAAAGCAAAATCAATGCCTTTAAGCAGCATTTAAGTTTGCATTATTTTCACCATTATTGTTGCTTAAAATTTCTACTTTAGATATTCAATACAGACTGACCTCACAGATCCGACTCCAGTTATCTGCCTCTGAACGGCCCTGGTTTTGTTTGATCTGATTGAGACTGGGTTTTAAAGCCATGCTTCCAGCATTTTCTTTTGCCCAGTCGTCCACCAGTTTGTGCAGATCATCTGTGAACATGCTCTTCTTTCCAGAGATGGACTGCTGGCCGGCATCCGAGTTGCTCTCACTGCAGTGATCTGGGTCTGAATGAAACAATAAAAAAGCTTAAGTCCAACTTGCCTATTCACCAACGGTTGTAGGGACGTTGCAGTGAATATAAATACTGCATCTCACCAATCTCGCCTTCCGTTGTGAAGGAAGGGTCAGTACTAATGATTTGTACAAAACACACCATGGCTATAGAGTATTGGAGCGCCATGGGTAAAAGTTCCGATATTTCTATACGTATGCTATGAATGTAGACAAGGAGAGGTCACGACTTTCAGAGCATATCGCTAATATATTTGGTACGGTTACTAATTTTCAAGGTGCCTTGAAGTGGAGCAATAAGAACTATTTAAAGGTGGGCAGGAATGTAAACATTGTATGTATGCATAAGTAGTAATTGTGTAACAAGCTCGAAAAATTATTTTTATCACAGCAACCAATGTAATGGCCCCATGAGCAGGAACGTCATAGTTACATAGGCTGAACAAAAGACTTGCATCCATCAAGTTCAACCTTTCCTATGTCTGTTAATTTGTTGCTGTTGATCCAGAAGAGGGCAAAACCCCCCCCCCGGTCATGTTGGTTGCTATTATTGGGTCACTCTTGTATCATACAACAGTGGTGCCATGATCCAGCATGATGATTGTACAAATACATGCTTGGAAATGCCATGCAACTAATTTCTGACCGTTTCATACATGTTCTGGGTACCATGGATACTGTTATTAATACTGCAGTACATTGTTACCAATGTCCAAGTACAGGAAAAACTTAATAGCAAGTTACTCTAAACCAAATAACTTTACCCATTAGACATTAAATGTAAACAGGTTAAATAAAAAAGCTCTCCTTTTTATGTAGTTTCTTTGTAAGAATCCAGCTTTTCCGTCCAGATTTATTTTCATACATGACCCACCTGAATGCCCTATTCCGTTGTCCATATGGGTCAGAGACTGAGGTCGGCTGCGCTGTTTGCTTTTTAGGGACCTGGGTCGTCGGGGGGACATGGGTTGGGAAGATGCATCTAATGACTGCCCTTTGCTTTCTCTCAAACTACGAAGGCGTGCATACAGCTCCTGGAGCTCTCGGCTTTGCTGGGCCTGCAGGGTTACCACCTCCTGAATGTGTCTGGAGAAGACAGAGGAAACTTGTAGGAATGGTTAGGGCAAAATGTGCATACAAACAAGTGTGTGCATTACGATAACACTAATAATATTTAAAACCTACAATAGTCCAATGAACAAAATCAGTGGATCAGCTCGTTTAATACACAGCATTTTAATGTGGTGTTATTAATGTTAATCTAAAGGACACTTCTTATAGTACAAACAAAAGTTATAACATAAGGTAAAGATGGCCCTGTTGTGATCACACGCATCATTCCTGCTAGCCTCTTTACCTCTGAAACAACCGTACTAGCAGAATTGAACTTGGTTTGCCTATTTTTTTAAGCACTTTCTTGGAGTTGTAGCAGCTCCTGGGATAAGCAACATACAATACAAAATTATATAACAATAAACATTTCCTCGCTATTTGAAGTGTAGTCATATAATCTTATCTATAAAAGGTATATATAAAAGGTATATAACTCCGTAAAGATTTGTTGATCAGAGTCACAAAGACAGTCCAACATGCAACAGTTTGTAATTACCGGCTCTTGCTGACAGATGTATTGGTGGGGAAACTTACCCAACAGTGCAAAAACCAGATGATGAACTATTACATCCTCATAGTCACCTAGCACATGATCATGAGGACGTAATGGTATGTCACTGGTCATCAAGGGGTTAAAGCAAAATATCATTATTATTGCTCTATTTCAATTTCCTGCAATAAGGCAGAGTGGTTTATATATATTAAACGTACTAACTTTTCACGCAGTTTTTGCAGCTCCACCTTTAAGTCCTCATCTTCTAACTCCGACTCATCATCACTGCTCATGGGAGAGGATGGAGAGTAAATAAGAGAATTCTGTTTCTGGGAACTCGTTTTATCTCCCTGCTGATGTTGCCCAGGCTCTCTCTCCTTGACCTTCTGTTCCTGGGGTCTGTTCGGTACACCGGACATCTCAGAGTCACTGCTGGTGTGCTTATGATAGTTGCTTTGACTTGGGATGTCTTTCATCCACAGAGCTGAGTGGGAATGAGCACTACTACCAGTGGCAGAGGTTTCCTCCAATTCTCTGTCTGGTGTGATGGAAGAAGCATCTGTTTCGCAAGCAGTGCTGGCAGACTGCGGCGTGTCTTCTGCTCTGGTACCAGGCGATTCTGTTTCTCCTGACATTATTCCATTAGAGGGATCCCCAGCAGGTTCACTAGAAGCCGGCTGCTCTTGCTGTGGTACGGTAACAACCTGGCAAGAAGCATCATTGAATAAATGTTTATACCAAGCAGAAACGGGCTAACCCTTTCCTGCCATACCTGTGTTGATTGTTAGTAACAATATATATAGTAACACTAACAAGTACTTGGGGGAAAAAAATCTCATTTTTCAGTAATGAGTAATCCCAAAATGAGATTGAATGCACAAGTTTAAGATCTATGTACTGCTGACATATAACATGCTCTTGTACAGTCGTATTGCTATCTATGGGTGACAGAAGATCTCCACGGCTACCTTGGGTCTAGCATCATGGCTAGAACATGCTAGTCCACAAACACAATAAGGAAAACTTTGCCGAGAGGGATTCAAGTCCTTCAATCTCCTAAGTAAAATACCTGAAAGCGCCCACGTTTAAATGTACCAGTCCCACTAGAAGACCCATCAGACAAGGTACATTCAGCAAGAGCTTCGACAACCCTTTGTGTGGGGTCAGATGCATCTCGATTTGCTCCATCCTCTTCAGGTACTATGAAGGAGAGAAGAGAATCCCACTGTTCAGAACATCGTGTGAGACGTGCCAGATGTGAAGCAACACGTAATTACCTGGGATCCTGCTACAAACAGGGTGAAAAGGGGGCAGAATACAACAAGTGCGTGCGGGCTTCCAGCTAGAATACACATTGCCATGCTCAGGCTAAAGCTACTGATGCACATGAACGACGGAAACAATGACAGCCAAAGGGCTCTGACAAGGTGTCTTAAAGACGCAGCTAGACAAAAAACACAAAAAAGACAACTGTGAAGGAGCAGGAAACGTGGGGGGTACATTGCCAAGGATGAATAAAAATAAAATAAAGATAACTCACTAAAAAGAAATATATACGTACGGAAATAACCAAAAGGGATGTTTCCTATGGTATGGGCCTAACTGTAAGCAACACTACCTTGGCGGACTCTTGATTTCTTGAATAAGCTGTTGGAATGCCGCAACCTGCATGCCCAGCTTTTTATTTTGCGAGCCCACGGTTTCTTGCTAATGGGATTTTTGAGACTAGGACAAGTAAAGCTTAGGCCAAAATATCCACCTCCTGTGTGTAGATGCGCGGCTCCAGTACCCAAAGTACGTTTGGTGCAGGCATGAGAAGAACTTCCAGGATAACAGGCATCTTCCAAGCTTTCCTGCAGAAACGATAGAGGTCAATGGGGACGGGACAAAAAAAAACATTTTTTGGCATTTTCTTGTAACTGAGGTGCTCCACTTCCATAAACAGACGGAAAAAAAATGATGAGAGCAAAACTGAATGAGGGAGAATAATAATCTAGAGAGGCACACGGTGGTAAGAGAGTAAACTGGGACACATTTCAGCTGTTCGAACTGTTTGAAGGAAGTTCAAGTTTCATACAGCGAGAATACCGCAATATCAATACACAACACAGATTAAGCATCTAGAACTGAAACCGATCTGCTGTCCCATGGGGACACTTGCATGGAGAGTTGGATGATCCCGCAGATGCATGTTAAACCTCGAAGCATCTGCTATGCAAAATCGACCATTCCTAAAATACAGTACTGCATCCATGTTCTGCTTTAATTTTGTCACCATACACAAAAAGTTATGACATATATATATATATATATATATATATACACACACACACACACACATCCTCCTAGAAGGGAAGCCATTATTCACATTAGTTAGTTTTGCTTGTGGGTGAGTCGGTTTGTGGTTATTATTCCAACTTGTTCTGGCTGAGCTGCGGTCCAGGACACCACCATGTGTTAGTGTCCACTAATGAGACCAGGTTCTGAATATTTTTGCATCAGTAGTATGCACTTATGGTAATACATTGCAATGTTTAGCCTACAGGTTCATATACCCAACTGAAGCACTGCATTACTTACAGACGGTGTTAGTTCACCAGACACAGAAGGGGCAGCTTCTAGATGTCCGAGTGCCAAAGAATCAGCAGGTTCGATGTCCTCCGGAGTGGCCTGAACACTGGTGGCATTTACTTGCGAAGCTTCTGGAGCAGGGCAAGATAAGGTATCCTCAGCAGATGATGACAGAGGAGACTCGGTACTCTGCGTCTCTTTCTGGCTGTCGGCATAGGAACTGGCAGAGCTATCCTGATACAACAATGTTCTCAATTTCTCATCCAAGGTTTTGATGCGGTTGTCAACAAAATCTATTTTTGGAGGTCCTTCCGCGTCAGACTCCTGCACTGACGCAGAGTGCATTAGTGAAGCTTCCGAGACAGGGGTCTGAGGGAAAACGGTTCCATCAGGACCCACCACATCAAGATTTAAGCCAAGAGACAAACCAGTGGCATTCTGAACGACAGCCTCAGATGTGTGAATGCCACCATTTGTGGTTTGGGCATCTTGACCACCAGAGGACAAGGTGTCTGACTGCGCATCAGGATCTGTGGCTAGTGTTTGGCTGCTCTTCACAGGCTCAGTCATAACCTGCCCATTTTGTGAGACGGCACTATTTACTTGACCGGAGGGCATGATTTCACTACCGATTGAGACTTGAACAGGAGGGGGCTGGGGCTCTATTATAGGAGTTGAGATTTGTCCATCTGTTTGAGGAAGTGAACCGGACACCATGGTCTCTGGCAGAAGGGAATGGCTTTCTGCAGAAAGAGGAGAGTCTTCTGGGATATTTTGATGCCCTCTTTCCTGTGAACCTATAGAAGTAAAAATATTTAGAGCATTACATCCTATTTCTACTTGCAGCCAAAACAGTACCCCCATCTTTCACTACACACGTCATTTTAAGTGAAAAACAAAAAGGTAAATTGCATTGCTTTATGTTCAATCCCTCTGTTCTCACATTTCATTGAGAACATAGATATATATATTTATTATGTTTGCAGAGTTTTCTGAATGTAAAAAGGCTGAAATGTGAAGCAGTCAAGGGAAGAACAAACTGAAATCTAACACTATCGTTTTTAAAAGCCCAGACTGTGTTCAATATGTAACGGGCAACCTCTATTATTTTTTACGAGTCGTCTATTAAATAGAAAAGCACTCAAGCAAATAAAACAACGTAACGTCACATAATTTGCTTGCTAAATGGGGCGGCATTACATATTCACATATACGGTATTAAGCACACACACGTGCACGCAAATCACTTTAGCAGTTTCTGTTTTGGGTTTTTACTTCTGAAAAATCATGACGGCTTCAAGTTACCTGAAATTGGCTGGGAAACCTTTACCACAGTTGACTGAGTAGCTTCACGGTTTTTAATTGTTTGGTTGATGAAAAATCTCCAACGACCAACCGGGGAGGACTGAGGCACAGACTCAGCTGAAACAGTATATAATTCACTTTTAATGTACGGAGGGTGTTCAAGTTTAAAATGCCAAAACATACAATATATACACATTTATCCAAACAAATGACGTCTTCATAATGTAAAAGTAAGAAACACATGTTTTCGGCTTTTCACAAACCTTAAGGTGTAAGAAGCTCCAATTATATGAAAAACTATTATTATTCATCAATAAGTGATCACAAAGAATGGCCAGAGCAATAATAATTCTGGAAACGTACCGCCTGCCTGGGAAGGAGCTGGGATTGCCGTCTGCACATGTTCTGAAGATCCAGTCTGGTTTGGAAATATAAACATTAACATGGAAGGAAAATGAAAGCTATATAAATATGTTTGTAATTTATGTCACAGACTGACCTGGCTGCTTAATTCCAGTTGGCCGCAGTCTGTTGATGTGGTGTGCAGAATCTCCTGGGCTTGAGATACAATTAGCATCAGCTCCTCTATAAACTTTTCCTTCTCTGCTCCCAGCACAAAGTCATCTTCCACCTGGAAAAAACATCAGTTACATCCGCACTATCCTATTAAATCTTTGGAACCTCATACGCTTTAAATGCCAGTGTAAAAAATAAACAGCATTTGGAAGAAATGACAGAGTAGAAAGTGAATCAGACGGAAAAACTACAAAAAAATATATTGATTGGGTTAATAAAATTAATCAAAAGAGGACTCAATTCTATTAAGGAAAAGAAAACAAATACGCAGTGCAAATAATACTATGTTAATAGACTAAAGAATTGGAATGAAAAGGGGGATAACTTCCATAACAGAACAGAGAAAAAAGCCAACTTGCCATGTAATGAGCAATATCTTCAGGAGCATCGCCATCTGCATCAAATTTAAATGTCACCATTTTGTTGTTGTGAGTCTCCAGCTGGCACTCCACCATGTTATCCCCAGATGTTGACACCTACAAAGACACAAAGTAAGAATGATAAAACGGTCACGCTATGAGGCAGCGTGCTGGCGGCTTTGTGCGACGACAGAAATACCTGCATAACAGTCAGAATGAACCGAGTCGTTTTATCTGGCCTGGGGCAGGATGCCCGGCGTTGCTTTATCTTCTCCAGTTTGCCATTCCCAATAAGTCCATCTGCAAAGCTGGAGTTGTCCTTATAAGTTTCATTGCTATGAGATAACATACATAAACAATGTGTTGCACATCAAAAACAATCTTCAAGGCTATACCTTGCTATTACATTCCAATTTATCGAAAATTGTTCGCTGCCACAATGGCGTGTATTGGGGAATATGAGATGTGGGCATCATTGTATCTATACCATGCCTAATCATGGCTTTCAAATGTGGTGGACATTTAATAATATTCATAAAACAAGAGCATAAACCTGAGAATTGATATCTTTGATGTGGATTTCCCCCCCCCCCCATCTACCAAAATAGTCCAAAAATAAAAATGGTGGATAAGAAAATAAATTGTCATATTCCACATGCCCATGAGGCCCGAAGCTGTTGGTGTCAGTTCATGTATTGTATAGGTGTACCTGTCTCAGATATTAGATTTTAATTCCAAACTGCTTTTTAATGTGGCTACAATACTTTTACTTTTTACCGATTGCTGTTTGGTATAAAATAAATAAAGAATTTTTATTTTAAAAATGATATATTACAGGTAGAGTGTTAAGCGGCTATCTTTTACTCTCGCTTTAAAAGGAGCAGATTAACAGCGAGCGTTCCACACCAGTAAGAATACATTAGGATTTACGGGAACACGTGAACAAAACTGGTTTACCACTGAATAGCGTCTGGATTCTGAACGGCAGGTTGTTCCGATGCAGGAACCTGAGACTGCAGAGGCTGTGAAACAAACATGGAAAATCACCATTAATCTCCCTTGAAGGGTTACAAAAGAAATTTTTCCAAGTCAAAAGCATATTATTGTGTCCTCCATTAGCAGGCTGCTCATTATAGCATCCCTCCTCATATTCTACAGGCTATAGAACACTCCCATACTAAAATTTGTAGCAATGCAATAACTTAACACATAATTAACAAATTAAGATCAGTCGCCTATTTAAACTAACCCAACATCCAATATCTTCACATTTATATATGTATATACCAGGGAACTCTAGCGGACTACCCTAACTTATTTCTGTTGGCTAGCAAAGCTAAGGGACAACCTTCAATTACTGCCCGTTCTTTATTTTGATGTCAACCCACAAAATGCACTCATATGTAACATTTGAAAACTACACAGAAAGCGTTAAGAAAAAAAAATTAACCAGAGACCAATTTCAAAATGGCAGAGTCACCACTTAGAACTCGTTAAAGCAATCATTCATACCTGTTGTGACTCCGGATCTGACTGCTGGAGCGCAGGAGGTGCAGTGTAGTCGACTGCCTGTTGCTGCTGAGATACTAAAACAGGACGAGACCCGCCGTGGTCACTCGGTGCGGACTGCAGAGGCAATTGTTGCTGTAGATGTGGCAGCAAGGCGACTTGATCCAGAGATGCTGGTTGGGCATGACTTGGCATCTGTGACAAAACAGGGAGGTGTGGAGGTACCGCAGCCATCCCGGGGAGAGACTCTTGAGGCCCAAAGTTCTGCGCATCATAAACCTGAACAGGAGGCTGATGGTAATATGCAGGATGAGGCAAAGGCTCTTGAGAAGCAAAATGTGTATTAGGTTGGTGGCTATTCTGTTGCTGGACAGTGAAAATCTGAGACGCTTGTCCCTGATCCGACGGAGGATATCCTGAGACAGCTTGCTGTACCTGGGCTGATGGCTGGGAGAGAACAGGAACGCTTTTGCTCGATGATGCTGGTTGGGAAGCCATGGATGTCAAAATATGATGATTCTCTGAAGGCAATAAACTACCGAGATTGGACTGTGGATGGCATGCATTCTGTTCTCCATAAATATATTTTGAATCTTGCGTATGCACAAATATAGCTTGTTGATCTGGCGACTGTATAAGTAGGGGAGCATATACACTCTTGTCGGTTTGCAGTTCGGCTCTCTGCTCTTGGGGGGGTGTTGGGTTTGCCTGCAGATTAAGGTTCCCTAGCTGATCAGATAGCAACATGGCTTGAGTGAGGCTCGGCTTCTCCGTTGCTGGAGCAGCATGCACAGCATAAGCTGGCTGCTCTGAAGTAGGCACATGGTGCTGAGCATACGCAGGAGGAGAAGGGCGCGACTGAGAAGACAATTCCATGCGCGGGGAATACAGGTTTGGCTTCTCTGGGATGGTATGCTGCAATGGCACACACAGCGGCTGCTGAGAAGAGAGCATGGTTTGAGGGATATAAACCGATTTGTCGGGATGTGGGACAACATGCTGGTTGTATACGTTTTGGTCGGCAGGGGGAAACGTCTGTTGAATATAAGCATTGTCAACAACTCCTGGCTGTGAATTATACATCACCTGAGACGCTGGAGACCCAGTTCTCGGGGAACAAGCTTGCAGTCCAACTAATGAAGCGGTGTGTTGAGTATATCCAAGCTGATCAGCAGAAGGAGCTTTCTCAGTATGCACTGGCTGAGAAACAGATTGGTTATATATCGGTTGGCCCACCTGAGGCACAGTATGTACATTATATAGCGGTTGATCAGTGGGTATGACGGCTTCTACGGTATAGATTTGTTGATTAACAGGTGGGACAGCTTTTAGAACATTACTAGGCTGGTCCTCAAAGTGAGCGGCTTCTCGATTATAAGCAGGTTGGTTAGAAGAAGTTACGGTTTGTAATCCAAAAACAGGCTCGGACGATACGGCTTGCTGAGTGTATCTACGATGCTCCACTGCGGAATCCTGCTGCACAAACATGGGACGCTCGGCTGACACAGATTGCTGCGTGTACGCTGCGTGCTCCGCTGACGTGAGCTGCTGCATGTACAGGGGGTGCTCCGATGGCACGGCTTGCTGGGCATACATGGGACGATCAGTTGACAAGGATTGCTCAGCAAGTGGATGTTCCGCGGAGGCAGCTTGCTGTGTGTAGACGGGAGCTTGCTGCACATGCACTTGATGTTCGCTTGGTACAGCTTGCTGTGTACTCACCGGCTGGTCAGATACATTTGTTTCCTGTGTGTACATTAGTGGCTTGGATGGCCCAGCCTGCTGTGTATACTGCTCGGATGACACAATGTTCTGCGAGTACATCGGCTGTTCAGCTTGCTGCGTATGTAACGGCAGCTCAGCTTGTAAGACTTTGGATGTATTCAATGGCTGATCTGCCACTATTACTTGGGTGTACACTGGCTGCTCTGCAGCTGTCGGTGGTGGTTGCGTATGTGCTGGCGGCTCTGCGGATACAACGTGCTGCGGGTGTCCAGGCTTGTCAATGGATGGTGCAGCTTGCTGCATGTACAAGATCTGGTCGGGGGCTACTACAGAACGCTGGGCTGGTGAGCACTGCTCCAAAGGCTGCACAGACTGTGGTGCGTAAACAGGCGAGTCTGAACTCTGTGGACACAGTGGACTAAAGACGCGTTGATCACGCAAGGAGGTGGCCTGCTGTACAAACACGGGCTGGTCAAAACCAGGGGCAGCTTTGGGTGTGCGAACCACCTGTTCTACGGCCGTAACACACTGCTGTCCATAAACTTCCAAGGGTGGGATCTGAATATAAAGGGGCTGTTCTGGAGGATTACGTAAAACATTATGCTGCGAAAGTACAGACTGCTCTGTGACTAAGGAGTTTGCCGGATGCTGAGCAAATGGTGTTTTTTCAGGTTGTACCAGGTATGGCGGCTGTTCCTGCTCACAGGGAAGTTGGGAGACACCATGGGGTGGTACTGGATACTGGGTGTACGCAGGCTTGTCAAGCATACCAGATGCCAATGCTTGGGGTAACTGAGCCGATGACCCTGTAAGACCTGAAAAGGCAGCTTGTTCAAATGAAGACACCTCGGAAGGACGGGGTGGCACAGACAGAGCTTGTGTGTTCAATAACAGCTGATCAGTCTCTTGCTGCTTCTCCACAGGTACTTGCTGTGGAACAGCATCATGTATAAAAGCGTCAGTGTACATTACTTTGGATCCTTGTTCTGTGGTTTGCATCATGAGATGCTGCTGTGCCAGCGGAGCTTGGCAGGGAGGCTGATGCGCGGAACACTGAAGCTGCTCAAAAAGAGACTGCATCTGAAAGTTGTGTCCTTGCTGTAAAGTTGCAGAGTATGCTGGTTGCTGTACTGAGGTTACCTGATGTTGGTGTGGAGTATTCACTTGAACTCCCAGGACATTCGACGGGTGATGCATTACATTCTGGATGCCATATTGTCCCAATAAATTAGGATGATGAACAGGAAGCAGCGCCGGAGCTTGAGCATCACCATGGATTTGAATCCCAGTCATGCCACAAGGCTCCACCTGAATGCCAGCTGTGACCTGCTGAGATGCCACATGTCCAGGTATCATCTGTGGCGATAAGGCAGACAATGCTGGCTGCAGCAAAGAAATCACTGAAGGATCCATGACGTTAGCCTGCGCGACAGGCTGACCGTCTGCAGCAAACACCACCTGTGTATCCAGAGACTGCAAGAAAAAAGGAAAAAAGTCAACAATGCCATTAACAAAACCACAGGTAATTGTGCCAAGGATTCTGCATCACCTGTGTGCCAAGAACTCTTTCAGTAGCTGGAGGCTGCGGGTATGGAGAGCCAAGTTGCGTGAAGCATTGTGCTGGTATAATCTGCGGGAGAGGCCAATAATTACATGAAGATGATACAGCGAAATTTATGATTTCTTAAGCAGTAATACATTGGTTAATAAGACGCTTAAGCCAAAGGATGGAGAATATATATGGTCTCCAGACATGGCAGCACATGACCACTTTACTTACGACCTTTCCTAAAAGAAGCATAGAAATTCACAGCACATACAAACCAGTTGGCCTATCTAGTCCATTTTGTCCTGACTCAAGCAATTAGTTGTCGGGCTCATCTTAGATTCTGGATAACCTTGTGCTTATTACATCTATATAGAAATATATACCTCTACTGCTTCTTCTCGAAAGTACCCTTTCACTAGTCAGTGGGACATGGAAATTAAACAGTGGAGCTCTTATGGGCTAGAAGTACATGCATACAATTAATATAGCACACAAAAATGCATTAAAAATAAACTATTTCTGCTTTTCATACCAATCACAAAAGACCTAAAACTTTACCAACTACATCATCATATTTAAAAAGGCATTTGATTTGTGTTTCTGTTGTCTACCTACATCTTGACTGCACTGGCTTTATTTCATTTCTTTGCACCGCTGTTAAAAAAAAATTAAAAATATCTAAACAAGGACTCACAGACGGCGTTTGCTGACTGTGACCCACAACTTGCTGAGACTGGTACAACTGCGCAGTGTGGTTAGTCTCCGCCTGAGGCATGCTAGTCACTTGCTGGGCAATCATCTGCTCATGGCCTGCAGTATAGACGGTACTGTGCTGACTAGATGAATCTGACAGTATGATTGATCCTGCTCCAGTGTCTGACATGCTCTCAGCTGGAACACAAAGACAGAAGATTATGAACCAAAAAACTACAACTTGTAAACAGTCAACAATGCTAAGGTTCAACATTAAACATTTCTTCCCTTTGTCCCATTTGTATCAGCTCATTTCTACACACCTGTGACAGAGGAAACCTGCTGAAACTGCTGCTGGAGTAGCTGTTGGTGCACATGCTGGTCCACCTCTGTCTCTTCACTTTCATTACCTCCATGCTGAGGGTATCCAGCAGTAGCAAGAACGGTAGGCTGTGTAAGGGGAGCCACTCCGGTTTTGCTCTGTAAATCAGGGCGTTCAGGGAATCCTGCTAGCAGTCGTCTTTCCCTCGTCTTCTTGATGAGAGACACTCGGTCACGAATAGATTTTGAAACCGACTTACTGTCACTTTCATGGAAAAATCCGGATTTCACCTGCGGAGAAAGGGCAGAGACTTTCTTCCTAACTGAAGTACTGTATAATAGCTGGGCAGTAACCATTAGCTAGATTTTGAGTTATAAGCATTCATAAACAAAAACAACAACAATTACATAAAATAAACATGGGCAACAGAATACTTCCTACAAAGAGACCACAGAAAAGTAAAACACAAAACATCCGTTATTGGCAATTTTCTTCCTAAAAAAAATGACATTACCCAAAGAACATTCTGCCATTTTATACAATCTGATAATCTTCAGATGCCTGATATAAATGAATAAAACGTAAAGTAAAAGCTGTATGCTGCCCCTAATTACTGGACCTCACCATTTCAAAAGCCACCTCATCCGGATTGTCCATTTCCAAATTGAAGCTAAACTCTATGGCTTCGTTGTCCTTGTGTTTGCCCTTGAGCTTTTTAGGGTCTTCCACCCAAAGACGCAAGGCCAGTGATGCACTAGTACTATCATCTTCTTCCGCCAGCTCCACGCGAAGGCCAGTGTCCTCTGCGAAGAAGGCGTGATTCAGGAGCTCCTTAATGGACAGTCTGAGAAACAGGATAATAGGATAGCAGATCGACCAAGACAACATATATCCATATTCTTTAAACCAAAAGACAAAACTACACAACATTTTATTCTTGTTTTAATTTATTTCCAAGCATGTTCACTGCACAAGAACGCATGGGTCGTTTTTACTTGAACCTCCTCTGAGAACGTACAACTTTCTATTCTCTGAATCAATTTACGATGAGCACAATAGAGCTGTACACCTGCTACCCTGAATTCATAATTCATCAAAATGCTTCTATAGACCCTTTCCAGTTCCTCCAAAGCTACCCACATGTGATCTTTTTCATAAGCCCTTTGAACCAAGTTTCACAGGAATAAATAATGTGTTTTTAACCATTGTCTTTCTGAGACTGCGCTATTTGTGTTTCCAGACAAGGTCTCGCCTCATCATTCAGTTACGCTAGTAAAAGCATCAGTATGCTTAACACAATACATTTGGAGGTGTATTTATTTAGTTTAAAATAACACCAGATAAAGGGGTATAGTACAATGGTGTATCAATCCAACTGTGAATATAAATATTGCATAGACTTTATTTTCTTTTATTTGTGACAGACTGTGATTTAAAGAAAATGCAATGAATCTGTTTAATGTGTGTGTGTTTATAACAGTAGCAATTATTTCACAAGGAAACAGAAAGAAGCCCCTCAGATCAAAAAAAGGATTTAAACTAACTATCCCTGCAACTCCAATACCTGCTTAAAAAAGCGAGCTGGAATAGCAAAAGATAAAATAGTAATTATTATTGTCTTGGTTATAGAGAAGCATCGGATAAAAATATCAAGGCAAACAAAAAGTTTTGTTTTAACAAAACATACAGACAATGCCGTGTATTATTTACCTTTCAGACTTATTCTGGCGGATACAGCTCTCAATGATTTCTTTTACTTCTGGGTCGGATACCTTGTTGAAGCTCGCAGGTTTAATACCCTGAAAGACAAGTTTAGCATTTTTGAGCATCATTAGGTCTACTACGATGACAGCTTGCTTATATTAATATAAACGGGTTACGGCAAAAAAGCAAATGTAGGTTAAAATGCAGACATACGCTGGTTACTTTGCGGTATATCTGAGCAGCATTCTGGCATTCAGAGTACGGGTACTCAGAGGTAGCCATTTCCAGCATGCACATGCCAAATGCATAGACATCCACAGATTCGTCATAATGTTCCTCGTACATTTCCGGAGCCATGAACTCTGGGGTCCCTGAAAAGATAAGCAAGCGGTTTAGGATCTGGCCCAATAGCTAATGGACTATCAGGTAAGAGATCTTGCATTATGGGAATACTTTACACATTCGATAGACAGATACATATAAAAATATTTGACAATCTTAATATACATCTGTATTCTTTAGCTTTATATCCACACATTCTGACTTACAGCAGAAGCAAAAAAAAAGAACATAAGACTGCACTGCATCAGCAAGATCAGAAATAAAGACGCACTAGATCAGCAGAAACGTGTAAAGCTGAGTTAGGTTTGCGAAGGTTCTCGTGTAACACCTGCATTTTACTAACTCGATCCCTTTACTACACTAAAGGTACAACCAGTTGCCTGATGCTACCACACAGTAAGCTACTGAAGATTTGTAGCGGGTCTCACCAATCACGCTCTTGGCGAATGATGTTCGCATTAAGGTGGCAAGACCCAGATCGCCAATCTTCACCGAGCCAGTGGGCCCTGTGATAAATATGTTGTCACATTTTAGATCGCGGTGGATTATCGGTGGCGTCCGTGTGTGTAGGAACTGAAGCCCCTTCAAGATCTGCCGGCACCAGCTTCTCAGTACTTTGGGTTTCATTACTTTAAAGCGCTTCAAGTAACTGCATATGAAATAAAACACAGGATGATCAATACAATTTACACATATTGAACATCAAAAACTTAAGCCAACAAATCTGTGCTAAACTCTATTTTTCAACTTTTGCGATATATATGCCAATAACATAGGGCTTCGTTCTCAGATACCCATCTAATTTGCCTTCTTATTTGTCAGCGTTTCAACTGCGCTTGGATTTTGGTTTTACTAGGAAATTTCTGCTGAGTTTGTACTTTTTCTTACGTGTCACATTTTTCTGAATAATTATTCCACACGCTAAACAGCTTGTAGGAAATTCCTGGAAAACGGTAAAACCAAGAACTAGTTGGCAGCCTGTCTTGGGAATCTAAGGAAACTTTGCATAAAAAAAGCCTATGCCTCTGATGAATGTCAGAAACGGAAAATATAAAATTACTAAACTTAAAAAGCACTAAAAGTTTCATTATTTGCCAAAGACAGCTAAACATGGAGCAATAAATAAATAATGGTGGCACTCATTGATAGTTATAAGTTACATACTCTTGTTATGCGACTATGGAAATAATAAAATAGTTTTAATTCATTATGTTTCATTGTAGTATTCACAAGCATTTATTCTTCAGGTATCTTGTTTATTTAAGGGCTGTTAAACACTTTGAAACACAATTACGTTTTTAAAGTGCCCGAAGTCATCAGTTCTGTGACCAAAACTATGCATTTCTTCCCCTTCAGCGTAGACTCCCAGGAGTCATAGAACCGCACAATATTTGGGTGTTGGAGACCCTTTAACATCTCTGCCTCTTCTTTGAATCTTTGCTGCTCGGCTTTGGTTAGTTTCCTGTCCTAAAATGGAGAGAGAGAGAGAGAGAGAGAGAGAGAGAGAGAGAGAGAGAGAGAGTCATTGGCCGCACAACGTTTGCTTAATCTTATCTAGCACGGTCGAGTGTTATACCTCTGTGAAACTCTATAATATAAGTCCTCTGGCTAAATCTGGAGTAACATTTAAAGACGTTGACAATCATTTTCAAGAGAAACTGGAAAATCATTGTCAAAATTGTGGATTATTCATTATACATAAGGAAGCTTCACAGAGATGAACGCCTCCATACTAGTAGAGAGAACCCGGTAACCATTGAGCCTGGGACGTCAAAATCACCCTCTAACCAGCATGACCGCCATGGACATCAACTGCAAACAGAAGCATTATATTGCTGCAGGCTCTCCTCTTTAAAAATACCCTAAGACAGGCGTTTTCTTTTTCATACATGTATACTACAGAAACCTGATCACTATAAAGGGAGGAACAGAGAGAATACAGACGCTAAGCAGCAGGTATTAATATAGATTGTCATGCGCGGTCTTGTCACGGATGAGCTTTATGGCGAGGCTGTTCTGATAATACGCAGAGTGTAATGGAAAAAGGCAATGGCATGTTAATAAACTCATTTAGAACGGCTGCCAAAGACAAACTTAGCATCTAAATGATGTGCTTGTTGTCAGTGCTGCCTGGAAACATAAGGAATCCTATCAATCCCCCCCCGTGACCGTCACAAAGAGAATATCGATTGTTATACCGCAGTCATACTACGTTCTTATTATGGGATCTATTTTATAAGACAACATGAAGAAAAAAAATAAATCGTGAATCCTCAGCTAGGCTCAACTGTACCCACGAGAGAGTGAATTATGTATTCCCTGCTTGTTAATAGCCCAACATGCATAATGTCAGCCACACCACCATCATTAACCCGACGAGGTTTTAAGGCAGGGATTCTAAGAACGCACAGGACACTCTGACGCTGACTAAGATTCACGGGAAAGTAATGTTCTCTCCAGCCTTTAAACCAGACACTGAACTATCCGCTCATTTGGCTGCTACTTTGGCAGAAACCAAAATCAAAAATTGCGCACTTTACAAAAAACAGGGTTAAAAAAAAAAAAAACGTTACCGGTAAGAGAGAAAATAAATGGCCTTTCCAGCCCTGACATTTCCAGCCGAGCTTTTAAACGATACCACTTACTTTAAAGTAGAGGTGCAAATCATCAACAAGACAATAAAATAAAGACGCTGAAGTTATCAAACATGCGACGATCAACCAAGAATTTATACGGCTTAGAACGATGCTGAACAAAGCACAGAAGGCCTAACACACACACTAATTATATATACATACATACATACACACATACATCGGTATTTATATATATATATATATATAATATATATATATATATACACACCGGTGTATGTGTGTGTATGTATATATATATGACTAATTAAACATACTGTACTTTAAGGCAACTGTGTGTGTGTGATTGTAGCTTTCAGAATTGCACATCGTTTCAGAATAGACACTGATCAAACACAGGGGACTAACCTCTCCTTAAGTCATAAAAACCCAGTTTTTAAACAAAATGTTGCTAAATGCTGCAGCAAAACACATTTTGGCCCTGGAAGTTACCAGCTACCAGCGGCGCAATTATCTTCCTTACGTGACAGGCTAGCGGTAAACATATATATATATTATATATATATATATATGATATATATATTACGGGTACATTACAGGACAACAAACGCCTAGAAACTACCGTGTTGGGAACTATTTGGCAAGAGATTAGTTTGATTTCTTCGGCTGTAAAGATAAAAAAATAGAGGGCCAAATGTCTGGACAGGACACTGCCATCCAACAAACGTATATGTAATGTATACACAGGACCGCTGCCAGACTGTACTTATTTAAGGATCCTTTTTGAAATGTATATACCCAATGCATGTAAATCATACTGATCATTCAGCACATGATCTCCTCCGACTTCTGTAGGAAGAGAAGCTGAGAAGGTTCTGTAAAACTTTGCTAAATGCAGTTAGACTTTTTTTTAACCCTATTTTGACCCCCAAGATTACAACACATATATATATATATATATATATATACTCCAATACATCATCTGAAATGATATTGGGGAAATAAGGTTTTGTTTATGTGAAATTTCCTTGGAAGAGGTTGATTTATTGCATTTACCCAACTACCCAAACTATGGCTTATTCTGTAAAGCTGTGAGACAGCATACATGAGCCAAATCGCAGCCACTTAACGTAACCTTGGTCGGTCTTAAAACATTAGAAAATCTCAAAATATGCATAGTATGGTTTATTGTTCTAATACTTTAGCAGTGGCCCAGTCCCCAAAGATTCAGAGAGTACAGATCATCTTATTTCACAAACGCAGGGGGTTCTACAACGAGGAAGTCGCTCTTCTGGTGTAAGATCATTAAAAGTGTTCACAGCCTCACAGAGAAGCGGGCCTGTGAACAAATCCTGTCATACGAAGCACAAAAAAGGAAACGGAGCATAGAATTAAACTAAATTAGAAAGTGAAAGAACTCGAAAGACAATTAGAGCACAGGCTCATCGGCATACAGCATTTCTCCGATGTTTAAATGTCATCGGCGCACTCAAAAAGGTGTTAAACCGTCTCTGTGAGACACGGGAGGTGTTACCGGGTGCTACGAATTCAAAATCCAGAAGAACGCCTAAAGAGCAAAGTAAAAAAAACACCTACATTACAACAGCTACCTACAGATGGCGATGAGAAGGGGCAAGGAATCCACGGCCACAGGAGGTTGCTGATGGAACACAAATCAATCAAAAAGGGGCCGCTGGGGCTGGTTAAAAACGGGTCGATTAGAGATGTTTCATGGAACCCTCAAGAGGCTGATGTCTGGGCAGAATATTAACCTCCGACTCCCTGCATGCTGGACATGATTACCGTCCAGATAAAAAGCCTATACAGACCTCAAATATTACATACATACACATATATATATATATATATACACACACGCCACTGTATATATATATATATATATATATATATATATATATATATATATATAAACGAAAGCACTAGAGCCATAATCACTTCTGTCAGTAAACAGTATATGAATGGATAAGACATGGCTCAGGACAGGATCATATATATATATAATTATTTTTTTATTTTTATTTTTTTCTTTCCTAAAGCTACTATAATAATAAACAGACTACGGTAATCCCAGAGGCTAGAACGTCTCCGGTTAGACTCGGAATGGCTTGGGCATATATTGCTTTTCTGTTCTGGGAAGTATATGGTTGGCAAATGCAAAACTACACAATAAATCCGACCTCTTTAGCAAACAATCAACCTAATATTTTAGTTCCTACGTATTTTTTCTTAATGAGAGCCCCCTTGTGTAAGCGTGGAAATCGCTCCCATTGACTTCACAGGGAACCCTTTTCTACCACACTTTGGCTGCTTTAAGTAACTCGACGTGTGAAACGTTAGGGCACAGAAGGGCTAGGAAGCTGCAGCTTCTCCCAAAGCTAACTATATTGATATCTCTTACATGGAATTAAGGTTTCATCATTTTGTATCACTGCTAGGTATGTAAGGAGGTTTTGTGCACTTTGTAGCTTGCACCTCGTTAATGTTAAGAAAGCAAAAAAAAAACCCTGCTACATTTCTAAAAACACACTTGAGATCTTGAATAAAAAGCTGGAAGACTATGTGGCTGTAATCACATTTAATGATGTAAACCTAATTAACCCGTAAGCCCTTTGTGGCAGAGTACACACTCTGGATTTACCTTTGCCTTCATCTTTTTAAATACGTTATTCAGATGCAAGGAAACCGACACAGACCCCTCCTGGGTCCTAAAACAGCAGGGCCTCCCAGGGCCCCCTGCGTTTGAACGGCTCCTGTAATGTGGTGAAAGCTGTAATCAGCCAAATCCCCCCCCCCGCTCCGCAGCTGGCAACGCGTGTCATGCCTTCTGTCTTCAGACCTGGGTGGCAAATGGCCACAAACTAACCCCCGAAGCACAAAGCGCTATTCATGAGCAGATAACACAATGCAACGTAACATCCTCCAAGAAGTCAGAAGCTGTCGGACAAACTGGTGAACGACACTATTTTAATCAATGCTGCAAAAGGAGTTGGAGGGACACAGAGAAGCTGCAGCTCCAGGGCTGTAGTGCACCACATTGTTCACATTCCA
This sequence comes from Spea multiplicata, assembly GCA_009364415.1. Taxonomy (NCBI): domain Eukaryota; kingdom Metazoa; phylum Chordata; class Amphibia; order Anura; family Pelobatidae; genus Spea; species Spea multiplicata. The sequence continues at coordinate 83,184 of VKOC01001024.1, read as the reverse complement.
CTTAAAATCCATAGGCCGCCTGGGACTCTATAGGAGCCAGCTTTGGCTAGCAGGGAGTATAGTAAGCTGGAAAGCGTGAGACATGTAAGACTGAACACATCTTTTAGCAAAGGGTCACTCTGCAGAATCGCTCCACGCATCTGCAAGGATGAGAAAATGATCATTTACAGCGCATGTTTAGTTATATTCCATTACATTGTGTAATCTCAGAAAAAGGTAGGAGGCATCGGAGGAGCAGTATTTTTTTTTTGCAATATTCAGCCTCCCAAAAGCCACAACACTTAAGGAGTCCATTACTACAGAAAAATGAATGGATTTAAACCATGTTAGCAGTGAAAACATTTGGAAGAGAAGTCACAGAGCTGTAATTAACGTAAAGAGGATTTGATTTTGAATAACGGTCGCAGTCTTATAAAAGAAGTAATAAACAAAACAGCTGCTTCGTTTCTAGAAAAACTAAAAACATCAGCGATGGAGAAAAGGTTGAAATATTATATAGGAAGCTAGGATGCATCGCAAAAGAACCTGCTAATACTGCAGTGATTTCAGATTTTTATCCGGTATTTTAGGTCCAATCTTAGAGTTTTGGGAGAAGCAAATGACTTCTCAGCTTGGAATTCTTCATTGTTAGTGGATTTTAATCGCGTCAAAGGACGTTCCCTTAAACAAAGCTCTACAGGCTGGAAACACAAGCATAACTCTCCGGTTTATCAAAGCAAAATATTTCAGGCTAAACCACTAAAAAAAAAATTAAAAAAAAAAGAAAAGGAACGTATTTTGGGGAATCCATTAGCCTAGCAAGGAAACTGAGATACCCAACACCTAAAAGGTGAGTAATGCAACTTTTCTGAGCGACTGACTGAATGTGTACATATACTCTGAGGCATTTGTTTAATCATCTCAGGATTCATTGAAAACGTTCATGCCTCGCATGGTCTGTTTTTATTATATAACCGCAGTACACTGCCATGTATTGTACTGCAGACCTCGGCTGTCAACTCAAAGCTTTGCTAATGTCGAGCTGGCATGTATCTGTGCCAACATCCTGTACAAACATTTTTTAAATAAATAGAAGAGTTACTTTGGCTTCAGCTGCTTACAGTAGAAGGATGATGTAACTAGAAAGGCAGCAAAACAGGACAGTTAAAGGGACAGCGCGTTAGAATACTTTGATTGAATGGCATCCAGGACAATACACATCAGCTTGTCGGAACGGAGCCGGGGCATCATAATCAGCTCCTTTCTACCTTGTAACTACCTGAAAATGAAAGCCATCCACACATACATACATGTATATAAGCACACACAGGTAACACGCCACGGGCTGCCACGGTGATAGTGAGACTTTTTGAACTGCACCAAGATCGCTCATCATAAATATTCCAATCTCTTCTCCTTTTGTCAATTTCATTTCTTGAATATCTAAGAAGATTAATGATGACAGTATACTAAAATTTCATAAGAGTTATGTTGTTTCAATGCGTTCCTGAATCATATTTACACACACATGTATTGTATTGGGACACCTGACCATTACACTGACAGGGACGTTGATGACATCACACTGTAAATACATAGATAATATTATGTAGTTGGTCCCCCTTTGCAGCTATAACAGCTTCTACTCTTCTGGGAAGGCTTTCCACAAGATTTTGGAGGTCTGGGCTCCCAAAAATCCCCAAAATCTTGTGGAAATCCTTTCCAGAAGAATGGAAGCTGTTACAGCAAAAAGGTTGGTCACCCCCATGTCTATGTATTTAGAAAGCAATGTCATCAATGTCTCTGTTGGTGTAACTGTCAGGCGTCCCAATACTTTTGTCTATATAGATAGTGTGTGTGTGTGTGTGTGTCAAATAAATCTTTCCCATTTCACATGACAGCAGGAGCTGTAACAAAACTCATTATATGGATATATTAGAAGAAAATATTTACTGAAACATATCTTCAGGTTTACTTTTCTTTTTTTTTGTTTGTTTGTAAGTATCTAGGCACACAACATTTTTGCCACTTATAAAAGTGATGGAAGCTGCTTGACTAGAGGCTGATGCATGGACATAGTAAATCATTCTCCAAATGATAGATTACTAGTTTACATCGGTCAATCCGAGTATATCATACCCATGAAATATGGAAGGCTCTGCATAAATTGTTGGTGCTTCATAAACAATAATACCGTTGATTATGGCTCTAGATATAGCTATTTTTAGGTTTTAACAAATCATCTTTCATGCAGTTCCTCACAGCACGAACAGAACGACTGGAGGAGGCAGACAGAAAAGGGAATCATATAAAAAGTAGAAGTCGTTTTTCACAATTGTTTGCGCATGTTTAGTGTCACTCCTGTAGCACACACTTAAATGCAGACGGATCAGCCGTGAGATTAATGCGTACAAACAAATTCCTTTTCTTTTAGATATAGGATGTAATGAAGGTCGGTCTAAGCTAAAGAATAAACCCACTAAAAATCCCTCAAGAGACATTCTGCGGTCATTTTGGCGCGAGGTTCCAGCGGTTCCCGGGGTGTAACGTGTGAAAGGAAATGTATTGTTTCTGTTAAGTGCGTAAAATAATTGTACCTTCAATTGGTACTGGACAAACCCCAAATGCCAGGAAGCCATGGCTTATACTTTATAGCTCCTAATATCTGCGATTATTTATACTATTTATAAACACACACATTGTATCCTATAGATTTATCCCCTTCCGGTTCTTAATGAAGAAAGAACCCAAGAAACTAAAATGTTCTCCTTGCTCCCAAACTGCATAAGTGCGGCCAGTCCTTCATAATCATCATAAATCAATCCCTAATTTAGCCACATTTTAATAAAATTATCAGTTAAACAGAAATCTTAAGAAAACCAGTAAACAAAGTGTGACGCTAAAGTCCTCATCAGGAAGAAGTTCAACTTGGAGAAGATAAAAAAATGATTGAGTACGAGGCATGCGTAACACAGCTCATGGCCCAGGTAGTGAAATCACAAATTACTAAGTAATAAGACAATTATTTGCAATTGATATCTGAATCAAGTACACGGGCCAACTCCTTGAAACCAGGGAACATGGTGGGTTGTCACTAATATGTAGTACACATACACTTGGCGTGTACTCCTTTGTGGGGGAAGAACCGCTTTCACGGTTTTAAAACGTTAGACCTGAACGATCCCATTTCCCTCCAACACTTCAGAAGTTTTACTCTTGTAATGTTCATACTTGGTTGACAGCTTCAGTTGTTTCTCCAAACGTATCCTAAAATCTGGACTTTCCCAAAAGTACAGTCAGATATTTCATTTTATATCCATCTGAAATATTATAATGTGCATTTAAATGCAAAAAAACAGAATGTAAACGAATGCAATTAATTAATTAATGTGTATTTAAATGTGTAACGCACTTCTGAGCTATCTGAAACACTAAACAGCATAGGTAAGAGCATAAATAAAGACGGGAAGGATGTCATCCACGTGTCTCCTGGTACCAGCTGGAGAACTATATAAAGACTCACGGAAGGCAAGGTCAGTTGGTGGAAATTCCTGCCCGCAATCTAAGACACTTGATGACATCCTACAGCTGCGCATGGACTACATGTCCTTATAACGGCAGTAATTTCCTACAAAAACAGGACATGCTTTCTCTCTGAAATGGTCCACATCAAATGCCCATATCCTTTTAATTCCATGTAACGCCACATCCCACCGATTCCATACTTCCTGTTGCCTTTGCTATTGTGATTAACGCGGCTACGCAGCACGAAACACTTCATAAAGCATAAAAAGCAATAAACACGATCCGTTTGCCTTGTGCCCAACACAACGGGGACTCATTCAGTGATGCTTTGTTTTAGCTGCCGAAAAACCCATAAAGCGGCAAAGCATCCTATTCACCGTCGGGCACTGCAACGATCACAATGTACCATCCACCTTAAGAAAGTTAACTTAAAGCCCGTGGATGTATATGGTCAGACAGGTCACTAAAACACCAGTAGTAATATTTTAACCCCTTAAGGACAAGGGGCGGTCCCTAAAGCCATTGAAAACAATGCATTTTGATCCCGTACATGTACGGCTTTGTCATTAAGGGGTTAAGTGTCAGGGTTACCTAGGCCTGCGATTCGTTCAACAATGGCAAGTCTTTCAAGAAAAGGAAAGTTATAACATAATTTAGATGGCTGGGGCTGCCAGTGATCCCATTCTGATATTCTATTAAAAGTTTTGTATTCAGAAGATATTGTATTACTTATTGTACTTTATCTTTTTCAGGTAAACTAAAATAACTCAGAATTGCAATAAAATCAAATGTTCTCGAAGTGGATCGAAGTTACCGCTAAAAAATTAAAGGTTATTGATATAATCCCGCAGCCAAGCTTCATCCAAAAACGTTTCCTTTTTGTTTAGACAAAACTTTAGTTTGTTTTAAGAGTTTTCATCTTATTCACTATGAAACAATATTAAACTACATCTGATTGTTGCTGTCAATATTTTTGCACCCTGTTTAGTACATTTACATTTGTAATGTGTTGGTGGTATATAAATGATACTAGTAGCAATACTCTGACCTTTCATAAATTTATTATGGTAATCGTTCCTCATACTCCATTCTCTGTGAAAACACATACTCTTGCTTCCTAAATCAGATGTCTATTTGTTACTAAAAGCCAGGGCTGCAAAATGCTTGCCAATCACCCTAGTATTTTAGCATTTCAACCCCATCCCTATGTTGCTGCCGAAAAGGAGCAAACAGTGACACCAATTTATGGCCTAAAAGTCTACAAATGTCACGGCAAATTCAAAATTCATCATTCCCAGTACTAGTGAGGCACTGTATTGTACTGATAAATATACTCTCATGTTCCCTACGCTCATTGTTCACCAAGTGGTTTAATCAGTGTTTAATACAGTGGATTCAAGGCCTTTAAATGGCGGGATGGTGCCATAGCACATAAGTTGTACTTGCACCCGGCCCCAAAGGGCCTACGGCCTTTTGCTGAGCAACACTGTCCATATCACATTGGCCTGAACAGCAGCGCAAATTCTTCCTCAAACAGCAACTACTAATTAAGAGAGGTCACAAAAACGTGATTAAGCTTCAAGGCACTGACATCTAACACTTCTACACTGACGTTGCAGGATTATGAAACTCAACTGCAAACAGGTCTTTTGTATGATGTCAATGAGGAGGCAAAGGCACAAGAATTATCCTGCAATGACCCAAACCGGACTAACCTGCAGCTCACACCAGGCAACTTCTACCCACGTTTCTGTGTCCAGTCCTTTGAAGACAGTCTTAAAGGCCCCACGGCCCAACTCAATATCAAATTTTAGGAACCTGCCACTTGGGGAAGTGGCCACAGCTTTCATTTCTGCCTCTTCCTCCATCTCCTTCTCACTTTTTTCCTTAAGAGAGTCTTTACAGGTCTCAGAAACTGCTTTGGGTTCACTTTTTCCTTCCCGCTCTGAAACTTCTGCATTTGCTCTGTGGCCCAGTTGCTGGGAAACGCAGTCGCTGATCTTTTCCTCTTTCATGGCTGGTTCAAGAATCCTGTCGTCCTCAGTAATGTCCACGCTCTTTCTGAAGAAGCGCTTCCTTTCGCTGTTGCCAGCGGCCGAGTTGGGTTTCTCTTGCTCCTCCATGCTTGCCTGATGGGCCAGTGAAGAACTTTGAGACCCTTCTCCTTGCGCGGTAGAGAATCCAGCTGGTTTTTCAGTCTCGTCCGTACTTGCTGGCTCCCCAGAGTCAGTAGCCATTCTCCTCAGGTTTGCAGTTCGGTTCTAGCCTGCAGAAAGGAGAATGAAAGAATAAATACCGCGAACAGCTCTATTTATCTATCTATCTATCAAACTTCTACAGTGCTGATGGAAGTTTAGGCTAAAACAAATACAGACTGCAAGAAGACATTTAAAGGACTTTGCAATGAAAGGGAAATGAATGGCTTTTTGTATGCTGCTTCAAACAGTCCGGTTTTTCCACTCCAGCTCAACAGCAAAGCCCCCCAGATAAGGAAGCCATGCTATTGATTTGAAGGGATAAAAACCCATGAACAGAACAGTCGGATTTAAAGCCCAGGAGTGAACATTTTGGTGATGCGCAGAGTGCTTTTTAGTCATATGTTGCCTTTTAACTACAGCCATGCAAGCACCGCCTGATACTGATGAGAAAGAAAATACCGAGAGGCACAGAGTAATCAAACGCCGGTTTAAATTCGCTCCCGGATTTATCGGCAGCTTGAAATCGATAAGCACAATAATGCTTATGTGACAGGAACTGAGCAAAAAGCCCAAAACATATTGTCACGTTTGAAAGCGGTAACACGACTCCATAGCGCTGCGGTTATAAGAGTAGTGTGAGAGATACAACCAGGGCACACGGTGCGCTCCAAGGTTTTCATTAATGAGGCAAGAGAATGCCTTAACCCTTTACCCACTGCACACAAAAAAAGGTTAAAACTAAAGCAGGTCAGTGCAGGCTGAACTTTGGCACTGAAATGTATACAGCCTCATTCCTTTCCCCTCCTCCCCCATACCCTCCGCCGTGTAATAGAGTCACCCATCCTGAATCATCCCGCAGTAATGCTGCTTTTACTCTTTTGATGTCAGAAGAATGCTTGACACGGTTGGCTGGGATCCAAGGAGCAACTTCCAGCCACAGCCAATCACTTTTAAGCCTCTGGAAGATTAACCCTCCGATGGAACGGTAATGCCCAGCCCTGCCGGCATTCAAAGCACCAAACCCCTTGTGTACAGCACCATTTACTTATGTAGCCCTAAAAGATTACCGAACGCCCAGAAGTCAGTTATGTTATACTACGTTTGTGCAGACTACCTATTTAGTGAATAAGTCCCAATCCATCACATGCAAAAATTGCAACAGTATAAACCAACTCACAAAAAGGGGAGAGTTAAAAGAGTAACACTTCACGTTTGCAAGGTGACCAGGGAGTCGCATATCATTCACGTCTGTAACGTAATAACTTTGCAGGGCCCTCTTACTGCTGCCTTCAAAGGATGAATAAGTTTGTGATTCTTGGAGCATAAGTTAAAGCGCAGATGTCTTTAAGACTCCTGAGCCCTCCTTGCTCTTCATAGAGACTTCTTAACGAAATCCTTTATGTAGATGTTTTGAGAGATAACAAATAAAATGAACTTAAATAAAAAATAGTTCTACATTTCTAGGAAACGTACGACATGAAAGAAAACTAAATACTAAACTTTACAACCAAACATGGCTATAAAGGTATTTTAACGATTTCCGTGCTAGAGAGGCTGCATTGAAGTGCTTAGTTTTTGGTGAGTTACCCTCACAGATCTGCCATTTTATTCTTTCTTCTGAAGGTGCAATCACAAAATTATATACATTATATATATATATATATATATATATATATATATATAATATAAAAACTTTTCAGTTTCCGTGGCAACAACCTATCAGGGCATTCTTTTGCGTCGCTTAACAATTTAGGGTCTCTGTCAAACATAAAATTATGAAGTCTAAAGATGTCTTAATAGGTATTAAGCAGTGATAATGAAGTTTTAATGTTGCATTTAATTACACAAATATTGCATTCAGTGGGATTGGTGGAAGAGCCCCTTCAAAGAAATATATCCAGAATTAAGAGATTGGATGTCGTCACTATAGTCTGCCTTTAAAGGTTAACCCTTGCACACTCTCGCAGTGTATTGTTGGTAAGCAGGGTTCTCTTTATCTGATGTATCCGCTCATCTTACTCTGTCCGTTATAGATCTGTCTGACCCTTTGAATATTTGGTAAGAAGTGCTGGGGAAATTGTTGCTCCATAACTAAAATCAAGCAAAAACCTGATCAGGGCAAGAGGTTTCGCTGCAGAGGAACGTGGGAGCCGCCGCTCACAGCGTCAGTTCTGGTAGCAAATAGACCTGCTTAACCTCATATTAATGAGAGGCTTTTTACAGAAGTAGGACAAGTGGTTACATAGAAACATATTTATTCTCTCAATCAGTGGCTCAATCCCACATACAAAAGCGGAAATTCAGAACGAGGTCAGACACAGAGACGCTCAGACCCGACAATACCTACAGAAAAGGGCCGCCGCATTACTCTTTAAACATACAAACTGCCAGGTGAAACACGCAACGACGGAGACAAAAACGAGAAGTCCCCGAAGTGACCAGAAAACACGCTGAGAAAGGCTTTGTCTAAAAGCGAGCGAGATTATTACGGTTACTTCCTCAAATACACCGAAAAACTAATGAAGACACCAACTCAGCCCAAACCTGGATCTACCTTTTTCTCTATTGTTTCATAGATATTACCGTAAATATTTACCAACATCTACAACGTTGCCGGAACTAGCGGCACAATTAGAAGGTAAAAGTGGTCGGGCTAGTCAAAAATCATCAGTTAGATTGTAAGCTCCTTTGAGCAGGGCCTTCCTAACTTGTTGTTTCTTACAAATTAACAAGTAGTGTGTAACATGACATGTGCTGTCTACCCATTGTACAGCGCTACGGAATATGATGGTGCTATATAAAAAAATATTAATAATATTAAACCAAGAATAAGGGCCGGCTTATTTTCAAAGCTACAGAAGCCTACTGGAGCCGGCAGATATTTGGATCATGTTCTAAAATCTATATCGATAACAATCCTGTGAAACAAGAAACCAACCACAAGACCGCATTATGGATCATGCAACACCCCAAGTGCCACAATAATGCGTTAATAATAATAGTTCTGGCACACAGAGAGTTAAATTATCTCACACTATATATCTTTAAGAGAAAGTGTTCTGTCGTGCATTTTTTCTAAAAGAAATCCGCCCGTAGCCCCGTTATTATTACACCAAAAATGAACACGGTCTGAGCATACACACCGTTATTCCTACAAAAGCTGTAGCCGTGGACATCTCCGGAGACGATAAAAACGGCAAGCGGCATCTCGCCAGGAGTCACGAATAAAAGCGGAAACACAAGTGCTTACAACGTGCGCGGAGGTGACAGGTGAGACAAATGGAAAAACACAGGATAGAAGCGGAGCACAGGTGGGAAGCTACTCCCTCCGGATCATTCTCCCTGGCACGGCGTGAGGGCTGCACCGGCAATAAGCAGCCCAGAGAGCTTAAGTCAAAGCCTTCCCCTCGCAGGAATCCGATGCAGCTGGCCCGAGGAAACGATCGCGCTCACATACAAGTAAAACCAGTCGTCTCTCATTCTGGATGAGCTCACCTCGTGCCCTTAAGCACCAAGCAGACAAAAAAAGAAGGTTGTTCAGCTACAGGTTATGACCTATACAAAAAGAGAGAGAAATAAAACAACCCGGTGCCTTAGTGTACCGAATGAGACAAAAGCACGTTTCCCATTTAATAAGCAACAATAATAATATGTCAGGAGATTCTCAAGCTGCGGTCAAGAACACAACAGCTACTTTACTTAAAGCCCCCTCGTCAGGAACACTTCATGACACTTTCAACGGCATCGATAACCAGGACGGCCACTTGTTGATTCAGCAGAGATGATGCATCCATTAAACCCGCGCCCTCGCTATTTCACTACCATCAAAAACACGCATTAACAATTATCATAAAACTGTTCCTGTCAACTAAACCCAACACAGGCGTCCGGCGCCTCCCAACAAAGCACTCACTACGTGAGCGACACGAACATATGCTACCTAACATATAGAAAACACTCAGAGCCATCATACCACCAGCAGGTCAGGAATAGAACGGAAGGTGGACACGGCGTATGTACCGATATAGGTTACAGCGAGAGATCCAACCCCGCCGATCAGCCCAGGACAGTGTACTCAGCGGTGCGCCCCGACCGAGGCATGCAGAGCCGGTTTAAGAAAGAGTGCATTTTAACAGGAAAGAAGCTACGCAAGAAACATGTGGCAGAGCCCCCTTCCCTTTGTTAAGCCTTTAACGGCAGAAGCTTGGAAGCCGGCAACGCGCAAGCGTTTTATCTGCAACAGGAGAGCGCTTGCAGAAAATGAATTCTAAAAGGCCGAGCGGAAGCCGACGGCCGCTCGGATTGACATTTAATCTCTCAATGTGCTGGAGAACCTCAATCAATTCAAATTGCATATCTTATTCATTACAAGGAGAAACGGAGATAAATAAAAAAGGAGTTAAGCAGGTAAAATCAGCCAGCGACAAGCAAAACAATGGCTACAGCAGCACCGAGTATCAAAGCAGCAGTGCGAGTCTGGCGGACTTTAACACTTGCATAGCCAGAGAGGTGCCCTACGTTGTACATGCAGCAAAGAGTTAAACAATCTCCCACTCATCAGGTACGAGCTGGGTGAATAACGTACTATGCAATGCGTAAAAGGGCATTTTTTTTTTTTACACCATTCTGCCATGTATGTTATCAGCGATGCTCTATCTCCATGGCAACAACATATTGCAATACATAATCTTTCACTATTAACTTTTTCCATGCTGCAAAATATGAATGAACAGATAAATATATCAAGAGAGACAGAACGGTGCAAAAATGAATACGGTACATGGAAAACAAAAAAAACATCGGATCGCATCCCCCCCCCCCTAGTCCGAATACCAAAGGTTTTAGTAAATACAGCAAAGCCCCTTCCCACCCAAAACAATGCAGACGAGCCGCAAATCCACTGTGGGGAGGGGGAAAAAAAATCAATATTCTAATAAAGTGGCCAATGATAGCGAAGCATCACATACATGGCGGATAAGTCACAGAAGCCCATACAGGTCCAACTCCATTGATTGATTGATTGATTGGGGTTATTAATAACATGAACAATAAATCAGGCATTTACATCACACAATGTGCACAGGGTTAGACAAAACACACACACACACAGCATGGAGGAGAACACAAGGATCGCCCAGAATGGCTGCACACATGGAAATAGGTTTATATACATATATATACACATATATACACATATATACAGATACACATCCTCCTCTTCACATCTCACCAGCTGTTAACGGTTCCCGGCCGCCCCCCTCTCCCCGTCACCGGCAGCCTCGGTTTCCCAGGGGTGATAAGGGGTGTGCAGACGGAGGTTTGGGAAGATTAGGGTAGAGGGGGATATATTGAAACGGAGGCCGCGTGTTATCGGATGGAAGGAGGAGGGGGGGGCGCCGGTTACTCGGCACACAGACACGACTCCTCCGCCACCGCCTCCTTCACTCACACACCGAGTGTGAGACCCTGTGGGGAAGGGGAAGGAGGGGGGGAGAGGGAGAGAGCGACGAGCGCGCGTGCACCAGCCTCCTCTCTATCTCCTGACACAGCGCGCACCTCAGCCACCGCGCGCTCCCGACATTTACCTCAGGAAGATGAAATATATAACTGTATGAACGTCGAACTAAAAAAAAAAAAACAAACGGGTTGTCGGGTGACGCATATATTACTAGAGAATAAACAAAAACGGTTTCCTTTCGAACACGTGAAACGACGGCTGAATTTTGAAACGAGCAATGGAGACAGAGGTACAGACAAAGAGAAGTGTTATATACACGTAGAAGACGCACGGACCTACGGATGCGGTTTGTCAGATAAAGAGAGGAGCGGGCTGCATAGTAACAGACACAGCTAGTAAGACTGATGTCGGTGTATGTATATAAGGGGGATTCTCCCTCCCCGTATCGCGGAGCCCCCCCACCATTGAATGGACAATGAAAGGTCTCTTGCCGTGAGTCTCTGTCGTGAGCGCGCTCCCCTATCTGCTCGCGCACCGCCGGGAACGCCGCGAGACTCAGCCAGGTGCACGCCCCCGCTATAGCTGCAGCGAGGGAGGATGAGCCGGCGCGCGCACTGCACGCCGGGAGATGTAGTGCTTTCTTGCTGCATACCTGGCTACCACGTTCAGAGTCGCACATGCCTTTCTTACTCCATGTTGGGGCTGGCAAAAGCGACAGCAAGACAATTGCTCCCAGGGCCTCTCTGAAGGTTTTGGATTAATGCCACCAGTTTGATCTTCCCCTAAATGTAACATCAAGGTGTCTAAGAGAACTTTAGTCAGCACTTAAACCCTGACTGGGTCCTTTTGGGGTTTCTTTTCCTGCAGTCTCGGAGAATCTGTAACCTCTAGTGAAAACAGGAAGCATACTTAAGTATGCTACCGGCACATGCCATGCAGCCCTTCCACTTACGTCTATAGGAGCCCAATAACAACTTGAAGACTTACTTATACATTGACGAGGTTCCTTTCACCTGTGGACAAGAATATGACATACAGCACAATGGGAATTTTTTCCTTCCAGTTTAAAAGCATCTTAGTTCCCACAAAGTCTTTGGAGAACCAGCCTAACCAGTTTCATAATGCTCAGTCTTCAGATAATAATGATCAATTTATAAGATTAGGGATAATCCTGGACATTTCTAAAGATTGCACAAAAGTTTTATTGTATTTTTTTATTTTTTGGAGCGGCATAACAAGAGTCTGAATAACGCCATATTAAAGTTTTTCAAGAAAACTACCCATGTATACCTCATCACTAATAGCATTGGCCAAGGTGAAAGGTGATGCTACAGTATATGATATATATGTATACCGGTATATATAGAGATAAATATATATAAATATCTAACCTGTTAGAACAAAAGTCCGTAAGTAGCACCAAAAAAGATTTAATTAGAAGGCAGATCACAGATCTCCCAAACCAAGGATGTACAGCCGCCATAGATTACTTCCGTCTGGCTCTGTGGCTCTTTTAAAGGCGGAGCACCAGGATATGATGTCATATCTCTGAGCTCAGCAGTAAGGATAGTGACGTGGAGGGGGCGGCAATCAGTGTTGCCCTGGTTCACACCTAGGGCATCGATGAGAGGGACATTAGGCAAGTAAAAGAATGTGCAGGACCACAAATAGACCAAGAGGAGATGCTATGGGTTACAGAAAACATAAAAAGATGAAATCTTCATGAGAAATAAGCCTCTATGCCCTTACATTGGGCCTGTAGATTTCCAAAATCCCATTTTTTCAGCTCGATATACTTTAAATATATTTTTGAAAAGCAATTACTGTAGATATTATACGTAGACTGTATAATGATGCGAAATATAAATAATAATGGGTGTATTTGGGGGGTTTGTCTAGTTTACTCCATGATGTAAATCCAGCCCTGAGGTGACCCCGGCTTTTATGTTGTACGGTGGAGTGGTATCACGCCAAAGGAGTGTGTCGACGGTATCCATGGTTACAGAGCATATTATAATAGCACTTACACTGAACAGCGCCATAGAAATACAATAACCTGAATTATTTGGTGTATCCGTTTTTATTCGGATTTGACCATACGTCTGCTGCTATAGATTCAATCGTTTCATTAGTATCCAATTTAAAGGGACACTCCAACCATCAGATGCACTTTAATCATATGATAGCTGCATGGGCCCTTTAAATTTTTGTAGTACCCCCCCTTGCAAATAAAACGGTGATTCTGCACAACCCATAATATTCATCTGCCCCTTTGTTTATGCCCCCCCCCAAGGTCACATGGCCATGTACGTGATATACAGTCAGCTTTTGCAATGGCCTCGGAGAACACTCGTGTGTATGCGGGGAATTTTCTCCCGCTGAGTACAACGGGATTACTTTCCTGCTGCTGATTGGCTGCGTCACTACAAATCATACGCAAGAATCATTGGGCCACAAATGTGGAGGGCAGTTGCAGCCGCAGAGTGGCAGCTTCTAGCTCAGGTACCGTAGGTACTTTTTTTTGAAGAACGCCTATTAAAGTACAGAATACGTTAATATGCATTTTTCTTTAGTGCAGCTGTTTTACTTTTTATAGAACCGCTCCTAGCAACCTCTCTCCACTCTCCAAGGTGTTTCCACACAAAACATTCTGCAAACCACTTCCTCTCTTCCACGATCCGGCACTTTTGCTTCTTCAGCAGGATAGTTAATGGAACAATAAACTTTTTCTAACGCACCAACGGCTTCTCCTTCCAACTTGTTATGTTGTAGCGGGATAGTATTCATACCGCACAGACGGGTTCCTGTTGAGTTGAATCATGACCTCAGCCAGTATGGGAGAATGCGTTGGGAGACCAATAATGATACCATAGTCATGACATCATATAAATAAATGGTAATAAAGAGCTATGCGTCACTTTTTCATTGGCAAGAACTTTCATTGGTATAGAAGAAAATGTAGACTTACATAAGCTTTCGAGACCCTGGTATTGGAGGAGCGGCCGAAGCTCCGCTTCTACTCGTCGGCTCCTTTTTTTTTTAAAGTTCCGTTTCGTTTGCCACCTATAGAAATCCCACTTCTATCTTCTTGAATATATGCCGCTAGTTTAAGGCGGTATTAACCTTAGTAAGGTATCTATATGATTCATTTTTTTGGCCAGCATCCACTTCTTTTCGTAGGATTAGTCGATTCATTATGTTTTATGGCAGCATTGATTAAACGTTATGTTTTATTTTTAGATGACATTCCAAGAATGCATTTCTTAGTTTATGATATAATTAAATGGTTATCCCCTATCAGTGATTGGAAAGCACCACGAAATTAGTTACATTTTTATTGTGAAACTATTGTTAGTGGGTTTTTTTTTGTCTTTTTAACGCAGGAAGAGGAAAACAGACATGTGAATATGCTGGCTCGCTGAAAGGTTTCACAAATGTCTATAATAATCACTTATTCGGGTAAAAAAAAAAGAATCCATTTCATAAAAAAGGATCAGAAATATACACATTGATAATTTGACAATATTGAATAAAAAAATTGAAAGCAGCTCTCACAAGATACTTTACTCTTCAGCCACTGCTTCTATAAGGATAATGTCTCTTAACCCTTTAAATGGACATAACCCATATTCAGTGGGCCTGCTTTCCATACGCATTAAAGAAAATATCCTAAGACAAAACTTCTTCTTTTCAAATACTGTGATTATTGAAACAACATTTGTTTCAGGCTGCAATTCGTACCCACTTACCTCTGAGGAAGCCAGTATTGGTGAAACGCGTCAGGTTCTCCTTAACATCAACCCAGCTCAATATCATCTAATTATCTATGTGTATATTTCTGATCCTTTTTTATGGAATTAATTGGGTTTTTTTAATATATGGAAGTGATTATTAAATCTATTGCTTTTATATTCCAACTGCCTTGTAGTTTTAACTACACGCACCCCAGCACAGGTTGTACATTCCTCTTTTCCGTGTTCTATACTATTCTTATTTCCTTTCTTCTTGGCGCATACCCATACAGCAATCCTTCACAAACGTCTGTCATCAACAGGTAAGAGATACGCTACTTGTGGTAATAATAACTTAGTAGATATTTACCCTAATTAAGTGTAATAGTCCTGCACCTTTTAGTGTTCCCTTAAGTGCTGACATAGAGCCGCCTGTGATAATAATGGAACCCACGACTGTAGAGGAGATGCTTGGCGGCGTACAGGAAAGCTTTACGTGAGCTGGCTCGTTTGTGAGTAAAACCGGTTTCTATATGTTGGAACAATTCACAGTTATCAGTGAAGCATGGCGTTTTGGAAATAAGCGACATGAGAGATCTTTTTTTAACATCTCCAGTAAGCAAACAACAAAATCCTTAAAGAAGGCTTTAGTTTAGCCTCCTGTAGATGTCTATTGAGCTATAATGTGTGACGGAAAATGATTGATATTCTGATCATAATTTCATCACAGCGCGATTATTAATAAATTTTTTTTTCATATTTCTTAAAATTATTATCAAAGGTTATTGAGCTTGCCACCTTGACTTGATATTCCCATCTTGACTCCATGACTGCTCCTCATATACGTTTAGGATGCAATAACTATGAAAACAAAAGTAGCACTTTCACAGCTTTCAGCAAAACAAATATTGTAATTTATTTGGAAATTTAGTTAAACATAAAGGATAATTATGATGTTTGTGACAAAAGAAAGCAAAATAGTGCATCTAATCTGCTTCTTATGGAAGTTCTCTTCCTTCTTCTCATCCCACCCTTTCCAAGGCTACCTGAGCCAATAAAGAACGATCAGCGACTTTACATTACGTGAGAGATAACCATACCCGAGAATTCTTAGGATTTGTTCATAAATATCTGGGGAGTTTTTGGCTCCAATCTCGGAGTGGAGGAGCAGAATCTCCGAGTCACATAGATTGGAGCTAAAACCTTCATCTTCTACACAGATCTAATGATACCTGAGCCTCCAAATTGGTGTCTTTACTACCAGCATGTCGTGGTTTATATCGTTACTTGAATGCCAGTGACTAAAATGAGTGTATCTTGGAATAAACATAAGCCATAGTTTCTGTGAGGACCAGTATTAGAGCCATTTGGTCAACACAAGTGGTTACACAGAATCCTCACTATAGGCTACTAAAGGGTTGGTACTTAATGAACCTTAAGCCCAGCTCATTTAAGTATGGAGTTAATCTAAAGTGGGGGACGTTAAAATGGCAGCTTAACACTTTAATTAATGGGGATTTAAATACATATGTGTTTCTTATTTTAATATGTAAACACAATAACATGGATTTATTTCATATTATTATTAATTGTTTATATAGCGTCATCATATTCTGTAGCGCTGTACAATGTAGTAGTATATAACATAGCAATTTGAGTTACAGAACCAGGTGACGAGGGCCCGGCTCAAACAAGCTCCCAATCTACAGCATTTATTATGTTGACTTATTAAATGTCAGATATGGGACTTAAGAAATCTGCTTTAAAGTTGGTTGCTAATTTCAGTGAAAGTTCTGCATATGTTCGTATTGAACTTGCCCATTGACTCCCAACTCGTCAGAGATTGGGTTCCAAATAAGTGAAAAATGTAATCATCCGTACAATTCTTAAGACCCTTTGACCTATGTTCCATAGTAAATGTTCTCTCTTCTCGTCCCCATTCTTCCACAGAGATTTACTTACTTTAAAGACATCCTTAAAACCCGCCTTTGAAAGGTGATTTCCGTACCGCCGATGAATGGACAATGACACTCGAACATTCTGCCAAATCGCTAGTCAATTCACTGCTTGTCTTCGTTTAAGTCCTTAAGGAGTTATTAAGGAAATGTTATCTTCAAGAACTCCGTGTTATTGTTAAAGAGATATTTGGCTCTTTTAATGTGTACTTTACTAATCACAATGTTCCCTTGTATTTCTTGACTATGCTTCGGCTACAAGTAACTTTGCGTTATTTCACTGTGTTCTTTTCCTTCATTAGCGAGACGGGAAAAAAAACATCTAACAGCTAGACAGATAAATTGATAGGCGGATCTTGTGCTAATAAGATTGCTGGTATTAAAGACGCAATAAATCGTATAGGAGTCAAGATAGACTTAAAGGGACATACAGAATGTAGGCATCTAACCACTTTATGTGCAAGAGATAGCAAGAATATTTTAATGTAACTGATGGTTTGTTTTTTTTACTTTTTTCTATTTTAGTAGAAAATTATTAAAAAAAACGTCTCCAACAAACTCACTCAAATCTCTTGTAGGAAACCAAGTAGCAAGAAGGAGCTTCTCTGTGTTGCCAGAGTCCTTCTAAAGAGTTGTTACCACTTTGGGGCATAAATATTTCTCCCTGGTGTTCCCAGAATAAAAAACTTGAATATATAGAATGTATAGAAGTGGGTAGAACAGTAAATTTATTCTGAATATGTACTGAACAGAGAACTACAAATCCACAGACAAAAACGTCACTTCTCAAGTAGAGCATGTGGTCCTTCTTGGGTGAGACCTGACCAGGCTGGTGTAGATGAGGAATTTCCCTGAATGTCTGTGAATTGAGGTTTCTCTTCCTTGTTTTTACAAGAAATGTTGTTTCCTACTAAACACAAAACTAGCATGACTGTAAGTATGGCACAGGGAACTAGAGCTTCCTGACGAGGGGTGCAACAGAAGATAAAGTGATGACAACCACAGTAATTGGCTAAAATAAGCAATGTCATATTTAGTGTACACATTCAGTGAAGTTATATCGGCTTGGCCATGGAATATATACGGTAATTCAAGTTAACTAATGCGTTATTGTGTAAAATGGAGTAAAACGACACCTAATGCTATAGAGGAAAAATATTCACAGTATAATTAATAATGGCCTTTACTAATAATTTCTCTTTACTTTCTTTAGGGTGAGGGATGGGGCAGAGGAGCAGTAGTTGGGTGGCCAAACAATCAAGAACTGGCAATGGGGGGGACACAATTTGGGGCAACTATGAGAAGCTTAAAATATTCATTATATTCCAATTTCAAGAATCCTATTCCCCTCCCCCTCCAGTTTCCGGGTATAACTGTCCTGGAATCAGACAAGTCATTTAAAAAATGCAGTATAGAAGAAAATACATTAACATCTATATATATATAGAAAAAATTCTCATATAGAGCAGATTAAACAGTACTTCTTTATCTCAAGTCTACTGCAATAGGAAGTTGGCTGAATGTCAAGAATCTCTGTTCACATTGTGCTGTGTAAAATATAATAGGCTTGTTGTTTTTCCCAAATTCACATGTTCCGGAGCTGTAGGGTGGTACATTATTAATGAGTCACATTTCTTTGTGACTTATTTAAATCCAGGCCGCTCAGAGTTTATTCGGGGGTGGGGGGAATTTGCCACTTTGGTCTCGCCATTTTTAAAAGATCAGGTAGACGTATACACTGGCACGAAAAAGTAAACCCTTTGGAACTACCTGATTTTCTGCATTCATTGTTCTTAAAAAATGATCTAATCTACATCTAAGTCACAATTATAGACGAACAATATAATAACACACAAACAATGATAATCTTTTCATGCCATTATTGAACACACCCATTAAAGACCCATAACACATGTCATGTAAAAGGTAAGTGAACCCTTGGATTAAATAACTGGTCGAGTCTCGTTTGGCAGCAATAACCCTAAAGAAGCCATTCTTTGGACCATTCTTCCTTACAGAACTGCTTAAGCTCAGCCATATTCCTGGTGTGAACAGCTCTTTTGAGGTCATTCCACAACACCTCTAATGGGTTAAAGTCTGGGCTCTGACTGGGTCACTCCAAAAGTCGAATTTTCTTTTTTTAAGCCATTCTGTAGTAGATTTACTTCAGTGTAATTGTCCTGCTGCATTACACAACTTTTAATGTCAGCCACCCTGACATTATCCTGTATGATACCTCGATAAGCTTGGGAATTCGTCGTCACCTCGATGATGGCAAGCTCTCCGGGCCCCGAGGCAGCAAAGCAGCCCCAAATCATGATGCTCCCTCCACCATTGTGGTTTCATTTTGGTGCCCTTTTTATGCCATATGTAGTTCTGCGAACAATTCAACCTTGGTTTCATCAGTCCACAAAACATTGTGCGAGTAGCGTTGTAGAATTTCAAAGTGCTCTTTGGAAAACTTCATGTGCCCAGCAATGTTTTTTTATTTTTATTTTGGAGAGCAGTGGCTTTCTCTGTGGTATCCTGCCATGGACTCCATGCCTGTTCAATGTTTTGCATATGGTAGACTTATGAATAGAGATGTTAACCCGTTCCAATGATTCCTTTAGCTGTTACTCTAGGATTCTTTTTTACCTCCTTGTGCATTCTGCATTGTGCCTTTGAGGTCATCTAGCCTTAGAAAGTAGCCAGAGTACTAAATCTTTGAAAAATTGCTTCTTGACAATAGCAAACTCAATATGTTTGATTGTTTTTTCAAAAATCAAAGTAGCTCTAAACAAACCTCTAATCCCATTTTATTGAGTGGACTCCAGGTTTGTTAGCTCCTGACTCCAATAAGCTTTTGTTGAAGTGATAAGCCTAGTGGTTCACATACTTTTTACAATCCACACTGTGAATGTTTTGAATGATGTATTCAATATGTACTGTATGTAAGTAGAGCTAGACTAGCAGCCTGACTTGTCAGGACAGAGCCAAGTTAAAATGTCTGTTCCTCTCCCGTCTTAAATGTGCACAAGGACTAGTAGGTGTATACAAATCCCACTTGGCTCAAATTTAGTGAACATGCCCAGTGTTGAGACTGGATCTAGTTTGTGCCTTGCCAAGTCTGGTTCTCCTACTTCTGTGCTCAAACATCTCTTCTTTGGTGACTTTAAAGGTAAACCGACATGTTTTTGTATTCTAGGAGATTTCCCAAGGTGAACTTTTTTTTTCTGACATCAAATGTACAACTATTCATTTCACTCTGCCCTCAAGAATCCTTCAACATCATCTAATTTCAACCGTTTTTAACCATACCACACTCACTTTGCAACCCATCCTCCATGCATTTATTTGTGTTGTAAGGTTTCCTGTCTCAAGTACACCGAGCCAGGCATAACAGCAAAAAACAACAAAAAAGAATTAAAAATGTATGATAAAAAAATGGCATAAACCTTTAACAGCAGGTACTTCATGGCCTAATCACCCTGCAGGCCAAAGGCCTATACACTAATACCTACCGACCCTGTTTAATTGCACACAGGCAGGATAGCACTATAAGATTTGCAGAATAGAAAGTTGCTGGCTGAGAGTGATAGAAGGCAGAGTACAATGACAGTTGGAAGGTGTGGGATTGCTGAGAACGGAGTGACATGGTTTTAAACTATCAGATGATTGATTGCTGACCTTTTCCTGTACATATGGTGCTGGAAATTTTAGATGCAGGCTTTGCCATATGTCAATTCACTATCCCTCTGAGAGCCCCGCTACAAAAATCCGCTTTCTGTTCAGTCATACATTTTAGTTTGCGTTCTAAGCCAGAAAACAACTCCTTCCACAGGAGCCCATTTGGAACATTAGAGTGCCATAAAAATTAACAAAAGTATTGCAACGGCGGCAAAATTAGACTGGTGTATCTTTTCTGGATAAAAATACCAGCCATATGATTTCCTTCGTAGACCATAAGCTGTTTGCTACTGGTTTGCTCGTTAGGTGAATACACTAGATATCTACACTAGTGATACCATTTATATGAAGGGTAAAGTCATCAGATACAGGGTACAACAATATTTCAGGACATGGGGCTAGTTGACCTTTCTTTCTCAGTGGTGTATTTACCTTTGGTGCTGCCCTAGGCCTAACCCAGGGCACTTTCATCAGCCACCCCTCCACTGTAAGTGTTTTAGGCCCATTGGGGAGATACGTGATCACCCAAGATAGAGACTGGCTCCTTTTTATGTGGCCGAGGGGCCACCGCTCCTTTGGAGCTGCCGCACTAATCCTAGTCAGCCTAGGCCAGGATACACCACTGTTCCTCCTAAAAAGGAGACTCACTGGAGTAGTTTGAGATGGGGCTGGGACTGGTTTGTCAGAAGCTTGGTGATATGTATGGTAGCGTAAAAAAATGCAGAGGCCCCCCTGCGAGATTTACCGTATGTTGGTGGCCCACAAGCTCCTCCAACCTATACACACTAACATACTAAATTATAAACTCACACTGACATACTTACAGACAATAACATACCTATACACATTGTAACATATGGATGTTTACACCCTATATACATAAAATAGATTTTAATCCAAATCCACCTTTTATTTTCATTTTGTAATTATTATTCATTGTTACACTGGTTTACCGGTGCATTATACATGGATTGGGTGCAGTTCAGACCTAATCTGGTCTCATGAGGAGCTGGGAGCAAAAAAGGGTAGGGAACATTGCTTGGCTCAGCGTGGCTTCCACCTGGGGTTTACTTGAAAATCTTCCTGAAACAGCAAACAAAGGAACAAAAAAGTGCCACTGTATAGACTAAAGTAGATTTATTAATAAATGTTGGTATCACGGACTGGACATTGGACAAACGTGGTAAATTCCCAGTGCCCGATGAAGCATCCCATGGAATATTTATTGCTGCTCATACTGTGTATCTACCAGTTTAACATGGAAGCATGCTGCCAAAGTGTTAGGGGTGAGCCTCTTAACACCCAATAATGCTAACACAGTCTCATACATACACACACTATACCCCTAATTTTACCACTAACCATAGGTTCACCCTTGAAACTCTGACACCATGCACTGACACACACACCTACTTATGCCAGGACCATATATGAACATACACTAACACCATATAGTAATATACACACACATGCTAACACCATATACTCACACACACTAACATACTCTGATGAAATTTAACATGTTCTTACATCTTACTTACATACACACACTCTAACATGATAAACGTACACATATATACACAAACACTCGAACCTTTATACCTACACACACTCAGTCACTTACTGGCACCCGTCTGGACCACTTTTAATGCCCAGTCTGGCCCTAAAAATGCACGCATAAAATAAACAGAGTGATATATATCAGATATATTTTCCTTTATACATCCTTGGCATTTTTGTTGGCTTTTTGGAAAGGGGCTACTTGTGGGGCAAGCCAAGCAAGTCATTTTGGGTGGTCCCTCTGCCAGCCAGAAGTATGATTGTTGATTTATCCAGTAAATAGATGGCTGAAACTCCATTTATTTGCCTAAAAAATATCCATGGTAACAGGGTATGGGTAATATGGTCCACACATCACATATAATCTTCGGATACAATACAGCTACTGTGTTAAAGCAGGCCCTACATCATTTTTGTTACAGAAAAATATGAAGCCGACATTTTATTTATATCACGTATTGTAGTAATAGCATTTCTAGCATTAATTGGAAAAGAAATTAACCCTGTGGATCCTTACTTGTAAGAAATAGTACCGTTCATCTGCGCCCAACTAGTGGACGAAGCCTTTCTGTTATTTAGATGTACCCAGCGTGTCCGATATATCAACATTTCCATTCCTTAATTCATTTGATGCGGTCCCCAGCTTGAGGTTTTAATAGCATTCAGCCCCCAATATTCTACAATGTTGAACAGAACCACTTTGCAGTGAATTCTAAATTTAATTTTTCTTCTTGGGGGAAAAAATCTTACCCATTTTTAACATAAACTGTATCTTTTAATCTAACCTAAAGCGCGCCTAATGCAGATGTCAACTAAAGCGGATTTGTCATTGACCCCAAATCCACCAGTTAACAATTCCATACACAAAATGCACTCATGTAGCTGTTTTTAGCTACAAATAGGGAGCATATATTTAATAAAAACCCACTTGATCTATACCATGGCAAAAGGTATCTCAACTTTCTTTCCCGTGACCTGCATGACAATTATTGTGTTATCTCTCCCCTATCGTCACGTTGCGGATTTTTGTTGACTGGTTCAGGCAGACTTCGTGCGGCTGAGGTGAGGAGAAGGGAGAGAACTTTCACACAAGAAATTGATTAGATAGCGTTGGCCCTGAGATCCAGTTCTTCGGTTTTACAAACACCATACAGAATATGACAGAATATGACAGAGGATAAGAACCATTTGGCCCACCTAATCTGCCCATTATTTCTTCTGCAAAGATTATCTGGTGTTGTTTTAGATTCAGGAGCCCTATGCCATATCTAATACATGAATTCCCTAACTATAAACCCAACAAATAGCACAACCTGTAGGTACATTTAATCAATGATGGCGACCGTTCCCTTTAAGTTCCTGTTTGAGGGGGAAGCCTGCTTAGTGACTACTACTGAAAACGAAATGTTCTGGCACCGTTTAGCTCTGTCAGGGCCAGACTGGCAACGACAATGGGCCCATGGCATTTTAAGGCCAGAGGACGCCTTAGGACATAAGTGCAGAAGGCAACTGGTTATACGCGGCCGCACTATCTATGCTTATATAGCATGCGGCCAGTCCGCCTCTGGATCAGGTGAGTGTGTGGCGCTGCCAGCCAGAAGCCCAGCGGGCATTTGGCCAATGTCCAGATGGCCAGAATGCGCCTAATCTTAAGGGACAAGGGGAAAAAATGGGAATGCCATAAGCGCCAAATAACAAACAGAATGAAGCCCCCCCCACAAAAAAACCCCCAAAACAACCCCAAAAAACTAATTGGCCAGTTCTAGCTGCATCCCTCTTCTACTCCACCATCACTCCCAATGGTCTTGGAGCTTACAATCTAGAAGAGGTGCATATAATACAAATCTGTAAATAAAAATGTACAGATTGTATTTATTTTCCCCTCAAACTGCACTCCTTTTCTATTTATTGTAACTAAAAACGTGAATCTCTAGTAAAAACTTTAACAGAAACTGTCTCAACGCAGAAAACACTCCACACGCATCGATGCGATCGGCTTTCGCCTCCCAGCCCCCAACTCGGCTTTCCAGCGGGTCACGTGACTCCGTGCAGAGAGCAGACATGGCGGCGTGCAGCGCGGATTCACGTGGCCTGTTCGGTGAAGCCGTACGGGCGGTGTTGGGGAGCTGGCCGGTGCTGCAGGTGACACACATTGGATTTATAGCGCCCATATGTAACGCGCTGCTAAGATTTGATGTTATAGGAGATGAAATGAAAAAAAATATATAAAACACGTAAAGTGCATTGGTTCCTATATGCGGTGTTTGAGTATCATTTGGTTAAACCAGAAAATAAATGACATATGGTTTCTAGTCATAGTGTTATAGGGTCTCCATACATACCAGGAGAATTGTTCCTTCATAGTTATTAGCTCCACTTCATCATACTATATATATATATATATATATATATATATATATATATATGTTACATAGAGCACGTATGTATATATGTCAATATATACCCATATTGCCGCACATTAGCACAACTCAGATCCAAATCTTTTGGGGTAGCATCACTGGTATTATACATTCGGGTCTTTTTTTCTGACATTTCATTATAGATATTCCACACTGTGGTTACCGAACCATAAATAATGACAGGTTTATAATTCTATTGAGACAGGTTGTTAGAACTCGTCCCTAGAGCAAATTGCCACCTTGGCAGAAAATCCAGTTTGCGGCACCATTAATGTGTCCGTCCATGATCTCTGATCATCTTTAGAATTAACCGGATATTTGGGGTTAAAATTAGCTTAAACGGCCACTGTGTTTGCTATTTCTTCCCTAGGTCCATTCGAGCTGTCATAGTTGCAGTTAAATTGGGTTAAGAGGAAATCTGAAAAGTGGTCTTATCGCCATAACAACCACTGGAATGGTCTGCATCATTCCATTATGGTATCTATGGCAATAAAACCCCTTTAAATATTTTTGAATATAACCATTTTCTGGTGGAATTATATGGAGGGAACTTTTTTTTTGTGAAGGCATACATAGTTTAAAGAATATTCGTTGTTTTGTTCTGCTTACAGATTGCCGTGGAGAATGGCTTCGGGGGGGTTCACAGCAAAGAAAAGGCAGAGTGGATGGTGGGAGCTGTGGATCAGTATTTTTACACTAATGGTAGGTATCTGTAAATACATATTTAACCCTTCAGGGCCGGCGCTCTCGTACTGTGTCTTCCCTTGAAGACCGCAGTTTGATTTAAATATTTTAATTCTGTGCTTGTGACTTCGCTTCAAAGCGATCACGTGCACGGAATTGAGGGGGAGCGGCTGCAACGGATCGCTGGGGACATCGATGACGTACCTGGTACGTCCCGGTCTGTGGGTGACACCCATCAGGAAGTACCAGGTACGTCCCTGGTACGGAAGGGGTTAATGAGCTTTTCAGCCGTTTATCGAATGCGTTATATTTTTTTCTCAGCTTTAGCTACCTCCCAAGAATTCTACGTTCAGTGCATTTCTGAGTCCTACGTGACTTTTCTAGGATATCCTCAGTGTCAACAGACCTCAAAGGCTACTTAACACTGGGCTACGAGGGATGCTGTTGAGTTCACATAAGACATATCCAAGTTTACATTAATGAAACCTATGGTGACTATTATAAGGTTGCAAGCATTGGCCACCTCTGGGTTAGTTCTTGGCTTAATAAGACCAAATTGGGACATTATCTAAACTCTTCAGCTGTGTGCCAAATGCGTGCCATTTCATTCTGCGATCTCCCCCAGCTGATCTGGAGCAGTATGAGGTTGAGGAAACCCTCATGGGAATGATGAATGATGAATTTGACACGATTGTTGAAGATGGGAGCCAGTCCTTGGTAAGTAACGAAAGATGTCATTAAGGGACGATAACCCCGTTTTAATGTTTGTTTTATCCAATTGTACACAAGCTACACCTCTGCATCCAATATTCATTCAGTCCTTGTTCCCTGTTGCAATTGTTAACCTGTCCGGGACCTGCAGGTAGCTCAGCAGCTCTGCGCGTTATTCTTGCAATGCCGGCGAGGAGATACGGCAGCGGTGCGGAGCAAGATCACGCAGCTACTTCAAAACAAGTACAATGTCAAAGTCAACGTCCAAGAAGCCAAAGCAAGTGACGAAGAAGAGGAAAGCAGTGAAGATGAAGCAGAAGTAAGAACTGGAGCATTTATTAAATAGTGATTTGCTCATTTAAATCCATCTATATATCATGGTAGTAGAATTGGCCGGTTTTCTATGGTCTGGTAGTTTCCTCGCAGGAAAGTAGGGGGAAAGTACGGTGTTTTAATAACTTAAAGGGTTTTTTATGACATTTTTAGCACAAATAATGTATATTAAGTAATAAAGACTTGCAGACTAAGAAGCATTTACCAGCATTTTTCAAAGACAGGTGCACTTAAAGCAGGAGAAAAAATGGCAGACTAGATGAGCCAGACGAATGTTGTCTGCCATTAAAATGTGCTTCAGTGTTTAATTTAATTTGCCTTTTTACAGGACATGGACTGCGAGACTGCTGCCGGTTCTACTGCTACTACTGCTCCCAACTTGGAGACCACTACAGCACATAGTAGTGACCCAAAGGAAGAGGAACAAGAAGTTGATGGATGGACTGTTGTTCGTCGAAAGAAGAAATAAGTTGATTACATCATGAGCTTCCAGAGACCGACCACTAGGTGGCGATGTTTAGCCAAGCACATTAATAATATACGGTGCAGGAGAAGCTGGAGTAAAGGTATTGCGTAAGAGGTCATTGTATCCGGTTTGGACGCAGGATTCTGTGCAGAAGTCAGAAGATTGCAGTTATATTTTATGTTATTTGTTAGTAATAAGTAAGGACTTGGGCTTCTTGGTAATCTGCATTGTTACAGAGGATTGCACCCGGCTTTTAAGAATGAATTGAAAACTTCTCACATAGACAAACTTTACCGTATGCTATTTCATGCTATTAAAATACAAAAATCTGCCACGTGTGATGGAAACACTTGCCCTTTAGGGTTAAAAGAACGACTGTACAAAGAGCGCTGCTCACTGTATAATAGAATGATGAAGCAGCTAAAAAAAAAAATAAAAGTTGTTGTAACCCTAGCCGTCTACCTTCTGAAGCAGAGAGAGGCAGAGATCACTTTCGACATCGATGTTAATAGATATTACCGTTATCGACGTACATGATTGGCTCCTCCAGTTGAGGGTTACGTCCGGTTGAAGTTACCTTCCGGTGCTCCATTATAGAAGCCCCAGTGGAAGTGCCGGCAGCAGCAGAGGTTGTCAGTGCGTATCGCGTAGACAACCTCCGCTGCTGGCGCTTCCGCCAGGGCTTCTATAATGGAGCGACGGATGGTCTTGTCACGCCGGAGCTCTGTCATAAAAGCCCCTGGCGGAAGTGCCAGCAGCATTGGAGGATACCAGACAGGAGGATCCAGGTCCCCTGCAGCGCTGCGGGGGATCTGGATCTTAGTCTTATAGTCATACCTCTATTTGAGGTCTGATTATAAGACGAGGGGTATTTTTCAGAGCGTTTACTCGGAAAAAACCTTGTCTTATAATCAAGCAAATACGATATATATGTATATATATATATATATATGGTATATGTGACACAAACACACTATAGGTCCTCTAGAGCTGATGGGGTGTAAATGTGCTGCTTTAGACATACTGTTAATTGATAAATTATAGAGTGATGGGAATATTTGTCTTCTTTGTATGTACCAGTGTCAATCAGGTCACTCAGCTCATTCTGTAAAAAAAAATAAATATATATTTAATTTTACAAGGAAATTTTTGTAAATATTTTTTTTATCTTATTCTACAACTAAAATCCTTGTAGCTGAAACCCTCTCCTACCCAACAATAAAACTATTGCATTTATTTAACGGTAATGTTCTCTACTCGCCAAATCCTCCAAACCCTTCTTCTATGATCTGGCTGTAAAAGTGAACCAATTAAAATAAGCAAATAGTCCTAAAGGACAGATTCATAACGCGATCATGGATCTAGGAGTTATGAACGCGGATACCGATCCTGTGAAAATAATGATTGTGTGAATGAAAGAGTTAATTAGTGAGTGACTGTATAAGTGTCTGTGTGTATCATAGATGTATACGTGATTAGGGGAAAGGCAAAGATGTCACAGTGCGGGCTATTCGGGGACGAAGATGTCTTACGCTGGGCTGTCGTATGGCAAGTCCTATGTGAGTAATCTGGGTGCTGGTCAGGTTCTTGAATTTTGGGATGTCTTTGACAGACCTTATTGCACCTGTGCGCCCTCTAGTGGATCAGTCCTGACACAACACAAAAGAAAACAGTAGTAAGAGCGGAGTCTGCTAGCCACGGGTGCCACAATGACGTAATAAGTGGATTTATGTACCAACGAATCGAGCTTCTCTATATGCAGCATTTCGGCCATTTTAACCTGAATTAATAGCAAATATCTGTTGAAATTGTGCCTCTGATATACGGTGCTTTGTTTTAAAGGGGAAAATCCACGGTTTTATTACCGGTATTTATAGTGTCAGATAAAAATGTATTGTGAAAATACTTCTAGGTCCAGCTGCATACTATAAATCTATTATAAATCTTCAGCGCTACTAGAGAAACACTCTGACTCCTTGCCGTACTGCCTTGTGTTAAAAATAGAGCGGCATAAGGGGCATATTGGGACCCCACTTGGATTCCTGAAAGTTTTATTCCTTTTTATTAAATACGATTTGTCGTTTTACCCCCTTCTGAAATCCCTGAAGCATATCGCTTCACAACCATTCATTTTTTCCTCATTTACACCAAAAAATGAAACGATGCAAAACTAAGGTAGAGAAAGTGAGTCTCTTAAAAAAAATGTATTTAAAATGTGATTGGCTGCTTGGGTTCTAATGAATGCAAATAAACCATATTTTTTGGCAGTATTATTGGAAATTAGCTAACGGTGAGAACTATTTATGCGACGCTGCGGATGCATTTGTGTTTTAAGGCAGTCAGCCAAGGGTCTGGTTTGTGAAACTCTTAAAACTAAACGTGGATCTCACTACTTAAATTATACAGGCAAGAACTTTTCCACCGACAAATAAAGCAAATAAAGCTTAGCATATCTGTCATTTTATTCTATCCTCGATGATTGAATCATACAAACCGCAGCAATATTTTTCACTTTTTATGGTAACAACCTATGAGTGCCTGCTTTTGTGTCACATGACATTTAGATGTCCCTGGCAAAAATTAAGAATGATACCAATTATTTTTTTTTTGTTGAGGCTTTTTTTCTTGGAAAAAAAACCACACAGTGGAAATAAATAAATAAAAATATAATGAAACAAAAAGCCCTGACATCCCATTCTTCTACCAAATTCCTGAAACCCAAAGTATTAAAAATCCTACCATATAGGGTACTTTTGTAACGGGTGGATGCGTCGCTTTAGAACATAAAAATAATCTGTATGTGGGGTATGTCTGTAAACGGGATGTTGCCGAAGATAAATTGGGTCTTTGTTCATCAGGGGCACCTATTGCAAAACAAATTGATTTTTTTGTAGGTTTTGTACTTACTAGCACTCTTTGCATGCTTCTATTTCAAATGAAAGCCCTATTTTTTCTTAAAAAAAAAGGATATTTGTGTGAGTACATCAAACAGGAAAAAGGGGAATCTTAACTAAACCCGCAAATAGCAAAATATAAAAAACACATAAATTACAACATTTGGAGTAGTAAATAAAAACCCTCTGTGTCAAAGGGGCTAATCTAGTGAAATTTCTCGAATATTGACGGTCCTACTTAATGCAGTTATGTTGGTGAGATGTAATGGCTTAACCCGGACCACAAACATAGCGTGTAATGCAGGGATCTCCAAACTCGGCCCTCCAGCTGCTGCAGGACTACATCTCCCATAATGCAGCTGGAGGGCCGAGTTTGGAGATCCCTGGTGTAATGCGTTGACCGGAAACATTTAAGACTTCACCCAAAACTTTCACAAAGTTGGAAGTATAAAAAACAAAAAAACAAAAGACAGGAGCCGGTGTTTGCCTGCAGTAAACGTTCTGCGTTTAATGGACAGATGTTCTCTCCAATACAGAGCTGGAAGAGAAGGGCATTTAATCCAAGTATCTCCAGTGGCCTGCCACTAATACCACGCTCCCACCCTACACCCCACCGAAACTGGAAGCATAGAGGTGCGCAGGACAAGAGCAGAGACAATCCGGGGCAAGATGACACTACAGAACAATCACGGGGCAGAAAGGGCCGGGATACACTACACTCTCCGTTATGGAGTCCAAGATCCATGGAGAAAACATGGCGACCGGTCACTGGTGGTATTCGGGAAAGCATGAGGAGCGTATCACAGGGTGGGCTTACATATGTACACACATCATTAATATCAGCGTCAAGGTCATTCTAGAATTAAGTATCACCCCTGGGTGTTTCAGTCTTGGTGCCGAGTGAACCCATGTTTGTCTGCTGTCACGTAGACGGGTATATGAGGACTGCATGCTCTGCCAACGGGCCCAGCGTTAGAAAGCCTCACGTGTGTGCAACATGTTAACCACATGCCAAACAATGTAAAACCGATTTAAAAAACAGCTGAAATCATTAACTTTATGAGCCATGTAAACACGAGGAGAAAAACGGTGATGTTCAGTCTTCTCTATAGTATGGTTAATAACGGTTAAAACATTACATGTTCACCCAGAACATGAGCGCACTGCAGCGGCATGCAATGTTTTTCATATGGTCCTCTTTTTACCGTTTTTAGAGGAAACGCTGGATACTCTGGTTCTGGCTTCATATACTGGGATATATACTGGGATTACCATTTCCAATGGTAGGTAGTAAACTTAGGTGGGATATGTCTCTAGGGTCTCGGAAGCCAATAGCTATATATGATTTGGGGAGATGGATGGCGACCTTACCCGGTCTGTAATACTGACCGATGGTGTCGTGTGTCTCAGACGGCTAACGTAGAAGAAACGTTACATTGTAACATCCGTTGAGGGGTATCGGAGACCTGGGTGCAGGCGTGTGGCAGCCACGCAAAACACAGCGGTCAGAAATCGCACACGCAAGTGCTATAAATCCTATGACATAAGTGAGTCTTCCCTAACAGAACATTAAAAAAAAAAACTGTCTATATGCCGTTTTCAAGGGACAATAAAAACTTGTTTCCATGGCGAAGTTAGGAATAGTAGGTGGAACAACACACTTAAAGAACAAAGGCCTGGTCCATGCCGTTGAGTATTATAGGATGGGAAAGTGCTAGGTACACAAGGGTGACCCACCAGCATGGTCCTCAAACACAGGGTGGTTTTGAAGACCTCGTATAACCAAAGACCTGGTCATGCGCAACGTTGGATTTCAGGATTGGGAAATATAAAGAAATATATGTAGATAAGATGTGTTAACCCCTTTTAAGAAAGGATAACATATAGACGTGTTTTTATGCTCC
This sequence comes from Spea multiplicata, assembly GCA_009364415.1. Lineage (NCBI taxonomy): Eukaryota > Metazoa > Chordata > Amphibia > Anura > Pelobatidae > Spea > Spea multiplicata. Next base: position 51,697 of record VKOC01001024.1, on the reverse strand, counting down.
GATTAGCGGGATGTTTTGGAATTTTAAATACCGAGTTTTAAAAATATTGCATCCATCTGCAAAAATATATATATATTTAAATAGTGTGTGTTTTGGCACATCGAGAGATGATTTGGCAGAATGTAACGTACCCTTGAGCTGAGATGGAGTGGGTGGGCATGAAGGTTATAAGGATGTATAAACCTTAATGGGATACACAGGATTCCAAACAGGCAACAGAACAGAACTTAAAAAAAAGGTGTTGCTAAATATTATTAAAATAATTATAATACATAACATATAAAAAAAAATGAAGAAAGTGCTGGTGATGGGTTTGAGACGAGGATGAGTTCAGGAAGCATCTATCTTGCACTGAGGCATTAATAGGTCAGTCCAGCCCAAACAGTCCTCTTTATGTAGGCAACGATGGGACAGTCCAGCCTCATCCCGTTCAGGTTACCCAGGGAAAGCTTCTGAGAAAAAGTTAATTTAGTTTATCAGATGTCCCCGGTTCCACCTAATCCTCCTTTCAGGTGCTTCCCAGAACATGGAAGTACGATGGGTGAGTCCAGCCCTCCCCAGGTGAGGCTGCCATAGCCGAATCCAGCCTCACATATACAATAGTCGTCTGTTGAAGATGAATGTATCAGTTCTAATAACACATCTTATGTTTCTCCATAAGAGAGGCTTAGAGTTTGTCCTCAAGTGTCACCTAGAGATCCAAATGTCCCTTCATGCTCTTCTTCAGACTCAAGTATGAGGGTTTTGGTGTTCAAGTCCTCGCCCCGACCGGCACGTGACAATGCATTCATCCAGCGATGTTGCAAGTCCTCTGTCTCGGGACTGAAATAGAAGCATAGCTGGCTTTGGGTGATTTTGAAGACGTGTCGGCGCTCAGAGCGCTCTCCCGGCTCGGTTGGAGTCACCTCGAACCCAATTAGTGGGATGCTGCGTTGAGCTTTCACGTCCTGGAAGAGAAGAGAGTGAGTGGCGAAGCTGGATGGGAAACATCACACTTGAGCAACACTCCACTCTGCTGAGCATGGCCTATGCCATCTAAAACACCATGGTGCAATAAGACAAATCAGAAACACGTCAGAATTTGTTACCTGAGGAGCCCCGTAGATGTAGAGGACCAAGGGTTCATTCTGTGGGATGACAAACCAGGCCTTGTGCCAACTCTTGATGCCTTTTTCCATATAATGCATATAACTGCACAGCACGCTGTGCTCGGCTACTACAGACGCCTGTTTCTATAATAAAGACAAGTGTTATTAGGGTGACATACAGTACCTATACTGGCCAGATTTCAAAACGCAACACATGAAATGGGTCCAATGATGTCAACAGAGCCCCAAGAATCACAAGTGTCTTACACTCCATTCTGTGCATAAGAGCTCTTTCAGAAGGAAAGTCACCTAAACGGAGAAGGTAAGCATCCCTGGTGCTTATTTTCAGAAAAGGAAGAATCTTTCTTGCCCCAAAAGGGGATTGTCACTAAATGAGCATAGACTCAAGGTTGAGTGAGTAGTCCTGTTTGATGGGGTCACACTAGACATGTTTTCTAATCGATGCAGAAGACTTACTGAATCCCCGTAGACATGGTCAGTAGAAAGTTTATGTGACCCCAGGTGTTCTACTTTTATTAGGTTTTGCTGGACCTTTCTGACGTCAGGATAATATGTATGTTGGCTTCTTTTTTGCATGGAAGGGATTATTTAAGAGTCACGTTATATGTTTGGGACATACCTCTAAGATGGATTTTCTGCGTCGAGGTGTGTGCACGTTGTATACCGGGATGGTGAGAGATCCATGAAGGGCACCGTAACAGTCCATGCACACGCGGTTTGTTCGGTTGTTGTCGTAGACCAGCCGAGCTCGGAACTCTGAGCACTTTCCACAAACCACCTGCAATAAAACGGAGCCGTAAGTCAAGACAAAAAATGAATACAGATGTATAGACATAAACATTTTTCTAGGGGGGGGGTTAAGTATTAATTTATCAACTGCAGGTTTATTGAAGGGGTGCACTTAACATAGAGTGGCACATTAGGTGGCGTCCCATGTGTCATAAAAATGCTAAAACTACTCCACAGCAAAATGAAGTGACCACACTAAAAATGGCACCTTCCAAAAAAACATCCACGCACAGCAACATCCCTTCAGTTCTAACCTTATCCCTGATTCTGTTCCTGGACAGCGGAGGTAACAGAGATAAGAACCTTGCTGGCACAGGTCTTTTTCTTTCATATGCTTACAGCCACATACCCCACTCCCTCGGCACCCGTCAGAGGGCCGCCCCTGGCCTGGTTGAAATTAGCCTATACACGGTGCGGCCACCAGCCTTTTCCTCTCACCAGCTTTACATAAAACAAACCTTAAAATTAAGTCATTTTATCTGAGAGCAAGCAAGAGACACACTTCTGTCAACAGGGGGATGCCAAAAAATCCTGAAAGCAAATAGTTTCCCCAAGGTGAGAACATGCTAATAGAGGTCTTTTTCTATAGGTTCCACTGCTCTCACAACATATAACACTTATGTCTGTTGCCCAGGAAGGATTAACAGCAGATCAACAATGAAGCAACCTCTAGAAGCCGACCGATGGGGAGGGCAAACTAATGTGAAAGTTGGTGGGTGTGCGGTGAGGGGACCAGGACAAGAAAGCAGGTACTCACATGTCCACAAGCTTTGCAGTGGTGCCTTCTCTTGGTGATGGAGAACGTCTCCTGGCACTTCATGCACATGGTTACCTCCTTCTCCCTGATAGGAGTCGGTGCTCTTCTTCCCAGGTCTGTGTTCTATCGTGCAAGAAAGCTATAAGCGCTAACATCTCTCCTTATGTTCCCCAGACCCTATCACACGGCCTATCTCCTCCCTGCAAGCGCTTTCACATTTTATGTATGGATCAATAAATATATTTATATTAAATTTGTGTGTATATATAATATATATATACACACAGTTTCTATTCTTTTTAATCATTTCCATAGTTACCGGTGAGTTCGGTGGAGTCTCGTCGTCTTCTCTATGAGAGGAATTGAGCAGTTTATACGTCTCCATTGTCTGTTCATAACGGCTCATTGTAGCTTCTATAGCCTGAAAATAAAATCATGGATATAAAATTGTAAGAAAGCAGAAAAAAATCCCTAGCATCAAGACTTACGAATTGTGTATAATACGCAAGTATATTTATACATAAAGTCAGTTAGCGCCCCCTTGAAATTTGTTACAAATTAGTTAAATATCCATCACTTTTCCCAGGGGGGTCCTGGTTATCCTGCCAAACTTAGCTGAGCCAGGATGTGACATCATATATATGGTTTCCCGTCCTTATGTTGCCAAGAATTTAATGGCGTCAATATTACCGACAACGATGGCCGTGGACGCTGGACCAACATTGACTAATTTATGCATATTTTTCCCGAATACACAAAAATAGAATATTCGCTACTATCAGCGATCCATCGTGCAAATTATATGTAATTAGGATTAGATTTAAAACTAAAAATGATTTTTTTTTCAGCGTTCAAGATTCGTAGGGACGTTCTTATCCATGAGTGAATAATCGACTCACCTGAGTCCATTCTTTTTTCTCTTCCTCGGTTCTGAAAAGGAAAAAGAAGACTGACATTAAAGATAATTTCCTGTAGATTTGTGCAAATGGACTTTATCCGCAGATCCCATAAATTATACAAGAAAAATATATGCAAGAACAGGCGACGATAAGTAACTCGAGGTCACGCTGGCCTGGCTCTTACTCAAGTACAACCTGTTATTACATCAATTCTACGAGGATAGTGGAAGGAACTTTGGGTGTGGATGGAGTGCGAGGTTACCTGAGGCTAGAGAGCTGCTTACATCAATTATTATCGAGTCTCTCCAAAGAGTGTCAAACGGTACGTAAAATATATGTAAAATATGTCATAGTAATTTAGGATTGACTCTGTACTAATAATCACATGGCTGTTTTGGAGCTGTGGTGTGTGTACGTGTGATTTACACATATGCCATCTTCCAAACCCATCTGCACTGTCAGTTTTCACTTAACCTTCTTGCCCAAGTATGAGCCCTGCAAGACCCCCCAGCCCGGGAATCATCTCAAGACACAAGTAATGCAGGAGCAGTAAAGTCTGTCCCCCAAAAGGGATGATCTCTACTGTCATCGGACCCAAGACAGGGGTATGAACCGTGCATTTGTTATAAGGGGCAAAACCTTGATAACTTCTTCCAAACCTCTAGGTTCAGTGGCAAACTATAGATGGCTATGAGTCAATGTTCTTGGCTATATGTCCATGTTGGTGGCTACATCTCAATGCTCACAAAGTGGGGTCCATTCATGGCTTGGCAGTAGAGACTCCTGAGGTCCTGAAAGCTTATGTCACTTTAAACCTTTTTCTATGTTAGTCCAACAAAAGACAACATTTTGCCCTAATATGGCTATATCCATTTTTTATCATTTAAAGCACTTGGTAACAGGATGTCTTCCTCAAGTACCTGGCCTGAAGCTCCAGAGACCGCTGCTTCCCAGACACCAAGAAGGTCCTCGACAAGTTGGGGCTACTGCTGTTCTTCAGCTGTTGGAGAAAACAAGAGGTTATAGGCCGTCTAGAGACATCCTACTGATTATCAAATGTGACTGGATTCTTTCTGAGCTCCCTTCTTTTCTGCCCCTACAAAAAGGGTAGTAGATACCTGGAAATAGTGCAGGCATGGGCATAAAGCCATATACTAAGCAATTAAGAAGTAGGCAGATTGTTTTGCCTTTGCAATGTCTCTATGTATTCCTCTATGGTTTGTCTATGCAGTCACGTGTAGTTCATGTTAGCGTGTTTTGGCCACGTCTGGCCAGCACGTAGTGAACTTGTTGGGCACACGCCACGGTAAATACGGGCTTTTGCCCCCGAACCCAAGACTGGCTGACTGTACGCCACAACAATCACAGAAAAGAAACCGCCGGGGGGAAGACAAGTCTGTAATTTTTTAACATAGTTATACACATAGACTATAAATCTATTATTACGCAATTATACGACTCCTAAAATACAGATGGTTTGGTAAAACAATCACATTTTTTTGTCCCCCCTCCTAAAAACGTATTATAAAAACGTATAAGGAGTTCATGTTTCAAAGATTGCTCCGGAATGACCGTTTATACATAATCCCCATTTTTTTTGTGCTGAAAGAATTCTATGTTTGTTGCCTTCATTCCCTTCAAATCCAATATGCGAGGCCATATGCAAATAAACGAACGCTCCCGGAGGAACAGCCCGTCCGCATTAATTAGCATCAATACATTCATCATCATCATCCCTGGATTCGTTGTGGCTCAGCTATGTTTAGATAGAAACATAGAATTTGATGCTAGACAAGAACAATTCGGCCCATCTGATCAGTCCTTGGTCTTAAACCCTTAAGGACAATGGGCGGTCCCTTAACCCATTGAAAACAATGCATTTTGAGTCCGTATATGTACGGGCTTTGTCATTAAGGGGTTAAATTCATGATAGTTCAGCCGCTACCACTTCTGGTGGGAGTCTATTCCGTTTATCTACCACCCTCTTTAGATTTAGATTATGGTCTAACATTATGGCTGTCACAGTTTGACATAGACTTCCCTCCTGAACTTTGTTAACCCCTTAAGTACAATGGGCGGTCCCTAAACCCATTGAAAACAATGCATTTTGAGCCCGTACATGTGCGGGCTGTCATTAAGGAGTTAAATCCCTTTTAGTATTTAAATGTTTCCATCACATCTGCTCTTTTTCTTCTTTCCATCAAACCGTACATGTTGAGATCCCTACGGCTTTCCTGATGCTCCAATCCTTTTGCAGATGGGCTCCCCAAACCCTACATAGTACTCTAGGCAAGGTCTGATCCGTTATCAAAAGATTTTATCTACGTGGATTTATTCTAGAGAATTATTTACAAATCTACGGCACATTCCACGAAAAGTCTGGACGGAATTTATCTGATGTGCGATATTATCCGATGTGCGGTACATAAATCAAAGCGTTACGGCGCGTTTTACTGCATGGCACAAAATCAGAAGAAACTTATATTGTATTGAAGACCTCATCCAATGATGCATCGCACTCACCTCCATGCCCTCCACGTCAATCCTGGCGCGTACGCCGTATTTTTGACCAATCAGTCGCAACTTGGGAACGCAATATAGGAGCCGGTCATTGAACTGGGGGGGGGGAAAACAAAAAAAAAAAAAAAACACGAACATTTGTAAAAAGTATACACACAAGCAAAAAGTATTAAAAGACTAAATGACCTATGATTGTATGTCAGTAACACCGGGAAACAGAAGGGCCACGAGGGTCACAGCTAATTCATAAATTTGTTAAAAAAAAAACAAAAAAAAAAACCATCAACTTTTGGCTGTTGACCCATTTTATCCTAATTTATGACTTTATTGTTATTCTCAGGATATAGCCTCTGGATTCAGCCATGATCATCCAGTCTTCTACTTCCATAGCCGGCAGGCTGGCAGTTAGATGTTGACGTTGTCATTTTTATTGGCCTGCTATATAAATATCATCTGGCTGGTGATGCCTACTGGGTTAAAGGTTGCCCGTTTGCCTCTAATTCCCACTATACGTCAAGGAGTGGCGTTGCTCACCAGTATAAGGTATCTGTCCTGGGTAGTGCCATTCTTTGCCGACAGCTTCAGTATGTGCCCCTCTTTAATAAGCTCGTTTGTGGGGCTTACAATATCCTCCTCGCCGCCTAGGAGCTCGTAAACTTTCAGGAGCTTGTGCATGCGTTCCTGCGGCAGAGAAAAGGAGCGTTCCATCAGGACGGACGAGAGACAGGCGGAGAAAGATCATAAGAACAACGTCTGAGCGCTCATACTCACCATTTTCTTAATGGCTGCGTTGGAGTGCTCCGCTGCGGTAGCTATCAGATCCAAGGACTCTGCGAGAAGAGAAAGACGGATCAAGCCGGTGGTTTGCGTTTACAAAAGGAATCTAATAGTCTGAATTCTCCGAGGTTCTTGGCTGGTCTGGCAACGCGTTACATGAGCTTGTGTCGGTGGAAGCTCCCTCCGGTAGACCTAGACCCTCATTTTTTTACATTTGTAGAATTTTTGGGGCAGTTACATAACTATGGCGGAGGGCAGTCGGTTATCAAAAACATTTTTTAGCCCCTTCAGGGGCGGAAGGGGTGTCCAGTGGCAGGGGGGCGCCGGAGCTCAGCGTAGGTCCAGGGTCTACTCTTCCTCATCGGTATTAGAAGTAACTCACAGAGCTCTATATTACAGAATAGTAACCTGTCCTATGTTTAAAAGGGCAAACAGAAGTACGTGCCACCCCCAGCTACACCCCTAGGACCAGTGGATAATGGAAACTCAGCTTAGGGTGCAACCCATTAAATGATGGCCCTCGTTCCAGGTGTAAGTTATACGTCATATTTGTATAATTATACACAGGGCCCAACAACAGGTTTTAGCTGCTTGCTCTACATAACAATAAACAGAAACCGTCAACATAAACACGCATTGTCATAAGTCCTCGTTATCGGTTTCTCGTTCCTCTGGTTTGAAGGTCTCTCGAAAATTCTGAAAATATTAACCTCTGTCCTGGAGGCATAAATCGGACGGCGACTAATTCAGGTTATCAAACCTTCCTCCGCGTACCTCACAAAACTACGACACAATTGCACAATAGGGGTTTCTTCTTCTGCATTTTCCTCAATAAAATATATTCACAGAAAGTTATGTGTCTAGAGTTCAACGTTCTAAATCAACACAGTCAGGGAGGGAGTGTGTGCATGCGCGGGCGTTTGTGTGTCTGCTATTAAGATGTCCCGAGCTGGGGTTCATGAGTCAGTATGGGGAAGCGTACATACAATATATAAACATATATAAAATGTACTGTCATTCATAAATAGCAATTTAAAATAAATTGACCCTAAAAAAAAGGTCAAATACTTATTTTCCAATAATAAAAGTGTTACTTGGCACCTCTTCTGGTTATAAAAAGAGCTTACAGAGTAGTAAATGGGAATTTAGAAGCATTATCTGAAATAACAGATTTTTGGCACCAAAGTGAAGCATTATTCATTATTATTATTATTATTATTATCCATATCAGTAGATTCCCACCCAAAGCCTCAGCCCCCCCGCCTCCACATACTCTCTGCGTCTCGCCGGTCCCTGGAATCCTCCGACAGTTTTTGGAGATAATCCTTCAGGAGCAGCTCGTATCGGGGAATCCTCTGAACGGGCTCCAGCATGTGGTGCTGTAACGTTAGATTCCCGCAGGCCTCCTCTTTCTTAAATACAAAAAAACAATCGAGTTAAGGATGAGGTTCCAAAAACATCTGTTCAACAGTAACGTTTCCTCCGACCCTTTCATTTAAAAAAAAAAAACAAAAACAACAAACGCTCTGCCTACAATGACATTTTTGCCAACATCGTTTCGTGGTCAGCCCAGGTACCCTTCCCATTTTTGTTTTCTTTTTACGAATGTACCCAAGGTATATGCCCATATGGTCATACTCGATGTAAATTGGGTGTTAGATAAAATACGTTCACCTTCTTTATTATACTGCCCCTGTTTCCCATGTTCTATAATGCCTAATAACAACAAGAAGGACCACGGTATTTTGGGTCTTGATAAAGACCCTTGTGGGTCAAAATGTTGGAATCATGTACTTTTTCTTCCATAAAGCATGCTTCTTGAGTCTGCATTTAGCATTTTTGCCTAAGGCAACCCATCAGCACCAGGCAATGTTTCCAACCCAGTTGTGCCACATATAAGGATTTTGTAATAAGGATGATTGGGGGATGGGGGGTAATTGGCGGTGGGTATTCTGCCTCTTTACCCATGTGGGAGAATTTTAATTCGGAATACTATAAATACCAAGAAAACGTGCAAACATACAAAACCAATGACAAAATAATTCACACAAACATAAAAAAAACAATATAAAATTCACCCTATTGTTTAGAAGTACTGATTTTGTTTTTAAAGTTTGACCCAGTGACTCTAAATAAAATAAAATCTTAATTTCTACGATGGGAACGCCAGCCCTCACTTAAAGGGTTTTGTGGGATGCAGCACCACCCATCTCCAATCTCGAAAAAAAAAAGAAATACTTGCTTCTATCTTCTCTCTAATTAAGCCAAAAAGGTTAAGTGTAATTTAAATCATTAGCATCTGAAAGAGCGCCATAGCATTGATTATAGAGTTTGAGAAAATAATCGGTCTGTCGGCTCCCCTGTCACAGGGATTGAGAGGAAGTTCAAAGAGTTCTTTATAACAGAGCCAAAAATTCCATTCTTCCTCCCAAATTTCAAGCATCTGGTCATTCTTGGTCATAAAAACAAACCGAGCTATTTGTGTAGCCAGTCAGCTATCTGATTTAATGAACTTATACAATCTGTTGGTATATTAGTAGGTTATTTTATACATAAAGTGCACAAAAAAAAGAATAATAATTTAATCTGGTCTTCTGAAGCCTGATTTTTTTTAATTAAGGTGTTAAGCTGCAAAGTATAATGGGGGGGGGGTGGATCTTAGATCTTACCTGCACCTCCTGTATGATGCTTTTGAACTGAGAGGACCTCTCTGTCCACGTGTTTAATAATTCCATGGCTCGGTCAAAGTTCTTGACGTATTCCCCGTACATTTTGAGAAAAGGAGCCAATTTCTGTAGAATGTCTCCAATTCGAGGGTTACTGTCCCTATGGAGAGAAATAAAAAAAAATCAAAGCCATATCCAGCATGAGTCCGTGATTAGGTTCTTTGTACAGGCCTTTCCTCCAGCACTGGATTCTGTAGAAGGCCATTGTGATACTAAATCCATGCCATGAGAAAAGGTTGATTTCCTACATTTTAGGATCTCGGAATCCCAAGGTTCCTCATACGTTTGAATTTGGCATATAACAGAGGTGAGAGACTCTGTAAATCATTCATTCACAGAGCAGCTTTCCACAAGCTGAGCCTCCGTCGCCCTTGGGGGACCTGACTTAGGAACAAAGCTCCAGTGAAACCTGCCAGATCAGTCTGGTGGTGCTAGGAAGGGTGGTCAGAGTCTTGTGTTTTGACCTCAGCAGGGTCCTAGATACAGAGGGACAATTGGGCTGGAATTAAACCATTAGAATACTGCAAACTAAAGGAAATTATCCATGATCACATATACATATACCAGGGCAGTGCGAGTAAAGCCCTTACACCTCCTTCTTCACTCACCACTCCTGCATTCTTTTCTCCAGCTCTGGCAGCAGGAACTTTTGGTGGAAGCAGTATATGGAGCAGATGTTGGAGAAGATGCCCATCACCACTTCCAAGGGGAAGGAACCTTTTGTTCCGGCTTCCTCCAGCAGCCGTGCGCAGAAGACCTGAGGATAGAGCATATGGTGGAAAATCAGGTAAGAAAGGCAGGGTACCAAATTAAACCTCAAAGCATACCCACCCTCAACGTACTCAATTCCCAGACGATATACTCTATGTGAAGTATGCACACTCATGTAGAGTTTGCTGTGGCTTATAGCGGCCTTAACCATTACAATTCCAGGGCCCTAGGCTGAAGTAAAGGCCGCTCATTGTAACCTAGATAAATCTTTCTTACCTGGTCCAGCAAATGTAGCCTGGAAACGTAAGCTTTCTCTGTCTGCAGAAGCTCATTTGCGATGTTATACACTTTCTGTCGAGCTGTGAACTGAGAGCGAGAGAATGACAAAGCGAGAGAATGACAGAGTGAGAAAACCATGTGGGAATTTAGGACAAGATTAGAAAAAAATAAGGTGAAAATATATACCGGTTTTTAAGAAAAAAAACAGTAGAAGAAACACAAATTTCATCCAAGTTAAGTTTTGAATCAATAAAGTCAAAAGGCCCCTTGGACTTTGTTGCTATTTCAAGGACAAATATGTTCTGAACATGTGGATTTGAGTCCACGGAATCATACGGAAGTAAAGTAAGAATTTAGCGCCTTGTCTTCTAGATTTATCTTTTTTCAATTAACCAGTGGAAAAATCGTAAATATGCAGTATTATTGCTTTAAAAAAGGTAAATAAAAATGGCTACTTTAAGCAAGGATGTGCCTTGCGTGTCAGCTATTACACACGAGACAACTCCGTGTTCACTTCCCTTTTCCATGTAAAGGAATCAAAACCACTTTTATGTTTGCTTCAATGAAGGTTTTAAATCCTTCACATCAGTAATACTCTACAATTTACATATAAAACTTTCCTAAATTATTCTTTGGCTTCATACATAAAGTTGGTAATCTGTGGATCTCCAATGACTGAGTTTTAGCTTTTGAACCAAAAAAAGTAAAAGATCCCTAAATTGTTATATTGCTAGTAATGTCTTCTTTGTTGGGGAAAAAAGCCATTCAGTGGAGGAAAACAGGAACTCCATGTGGTTTGTGATGAATTAAATGGACTTGCCGGATTTCCTGACAATATAAAGGACTTTCCTGACGTTTATAAGGATCAAGTGGGCCTTACAGCAATGATCAGAAAGAAAGAAATCTCTACTTTTTAATGAAGATCTTTACAATGGTCCACTTCAATGCTTAAACTTTCCGTATTGCTGTGTGCTGGTGATAGCTCTTGGTTTTTCATCTCTGGCCACTCTTAAATGAGTCTGCATTAGTGTTATTCTACTAAGGTCATCTAAGCCTAGTGTCCTCATCTCACCTCGCATGGATCCAGCCTCTCAGGAGGTATCTCTCCCTCGTCTCCACTTCCATCTTCCATGTCGCTGTCTCCCTCGGAGTCACGAGCTGAGCAATTTTTGCTAATAGTATTAGGGGCTTCTGCTTCTTCCCGGCCAACCTCCTCTACTTCCCCAAGGAAACACATCTCCTCGCTGGTAGACGGAGAACTGATGCTGTCAATGCCGCTATCCCGATTCGCAAGTTTCCCCCCGGGGTCCTGCTCCTCTCTTTCTTCGTTATCTCCCCCTCGCAAACCAGTCCTGCGTCTTCTCTCCAAGCTGCCCTGGGTAACCTCTGGCTCGAGCAAATCAAGCAGTTTATGCCCCAGTTCCCCCATACTGTATCCTGGACGTAGTGAGGGAGAAGCATCCAGGTCAGACTGGGAGTCGTGACCTGAGCCAGTTCGTTCAGCTGGAAGAATGATAGGCTCCCTGTAAAATAGGATAAATACATCAGATACGGACGTCCATGACAGCATTACTTGATACCTGCATGTAATATCCTAGTAGAACACGGTACACCATAACAAGATCCACCGTGCAAACCCTACAAACACCGTCTACACACCTCTCAAATTTCTCTATCAGGGAAGTGACGGCTGAGGGTGTCCCATCCTTGCTGTCTGGCCGTGGCAGGGGTACACGCGCAAGCCTGGGGTCAGCCGGCAGTGGACGTGAAGGAGGTGGGGGGATGTGACCAGGTGGACGAGGTCTTCTCAGGCTCTGCAGGTGCGGAGGTTTTGGGGGAACTACACATGAAAAGATGTAGACACAAAGTGATCAAAGTGTTCCTTCAAAGTAACGTGTGACGTGAAAACATCTGCTCATGTAACACGACACCAACGCTCACCTTCAGGTTTGGTACCAGGGTGGCATCTGGGAGCTGCTGGTTTGGGACTTGCTGGGACTGGATGACTCCCGTTGCAGTCCGAAGAGGTCCCGGGGTCAGATCGGAGCCTTAGGGGCTTTTCTGGGTTTACGGGGATGTGAGCCGGCTCCAGGGAGAGGCTTTTAACCAGAGGTTGAGGCCTCGGTTGGGGACCTGCAGGGAGAGATAAAGGGTTAATGTTCCCCATATGGTAACAGAGGTTGTCTAACTTTTTAAATGCTGAAGACACAATTAAACTAAAAAGGTAATACATTAAAACGCACGGAATTCTTATAAGCAAAGGCCTTGGACAGTTTAAATCCCCCGTGTTCTGACTTGTATGGAAGTTTTCTTACGCCTACAGCTCACAGCCACGAGGACCACGTGACGTAGATCTTGGTGGTACACAGAAACGTGTGAACTTAACTCTGACACACGCTATATATTCTCTCCATGGCCATGTGGCCTAAAGCAACTTCCCCAGATTGTGCCATTACCAAGCTAATTACTAACATGTTTGTTCTGGCCTTGGGCCTTTGTGAACATCTGGAGGATAATGTCCCAAATCCACAGTCACAGGGAGACCCGATGGGAAGAAATGTACAGTATGGGAGCGGCGCCGGCGGTCCTTGGAATTGGGGGAGCCGAAGGCATTGGGGCGGTGGGGAACGTCTAGTGGAGGCAGGACCGGGGAGAGAGGACTCACGGAAAAGTGGTGCGGAGTTAGCGATGGGACTGTGCTTTTGGTGAATGCTATGCCAGGACAAGGATAGGACGCAAGGTAAGCAGTAAGTGAAACGCATGAAGAAGACAGGACTTTGATCCAGATTAGATCCGTGATGTGGCTGAAAATCTTAATGAATAACGCAGCGAAATCTATAAAAGAACGTCCAGAGAAGTCCTAACTCCAGAGGAGAAAGAGACAGCAGCGAGAGCAAAAAGGAGCAACAATGTGACGGCTCTCGCTGGGCATCGTGAGACGCGACCCGGGCAGCTAAGGCGACGGCCGTCAAACAAAAGTCAATAATAATAACAAAACAGAATGCTTATTTTTCCGTACACTCAATGAAGAGCGATATAAAAAAATAACAATCGTAACATTTCTTACCGGTAATAAAATAAACTACCTGACCCGGCGCGCCGGATACTATCTAATATCTAATAGTAATTCTAGTTATTCTAAGAATAATCTCAGTGTCTCCGGTATGTGAAAGTCCATTGTTTGTCTCTTTAAGGTTACTCCTCCTAAACCACACAACCCTTCCCATAACAAGTACCTGCAAGACAGACAGAGAATCGGCCTTAACCCTTCCTCTGCTGGAGAAAACACAAAATCAGGAAATCGCTGTAAAAAAACAAAAACGAAAGAAAAAAAAAACCCTTGGATTTTTCCCCCCCTTTCACTAAATGGGTGTCTTTCGGATGATTTCGGATTTCAATGAATAGATAAACTTTACATATAAGTTACAAATAAAAAGGGAGATACTCGCAAACCTGTGCACATATTAACACTTTCTATACCAGAGCAATCACCATATACAAAGTGTTAAACCTAAAATATATTGTATATCTGGCATTAAAGAATACAGGGTTAATTAATTCGGGAAACAGTCTAACTACACGCTTAGACCCCATAGATAAAGACTCTCACCCGTACTACTGGTGGAAAGACATCCTACTCCCACAACGCTCCCTGCAGATCTGTGGCCCCTTGTTACCACTGAGGGGCAAATAGATTGACAGAAGGGGTGGTGGGGGAACAAGTAATACCCCGAGACTGAAATTTAAACCCGCAGCTTCTTAAAAGGTCAGATAAAGACAAGTTTTACATGGTCCATCAGTATGGCTTCTGGCTAACTTAGTAGGATAGGAGTTGTAGTCAGCTAACCAGCCATGGTTACCGATCCGTGTCCTGTAGTTTCCCCGACGTACATTGTTTCTTTGTCTCTCAGCCATAACCTACGTACCTGCGCGCCTGCCATACACCTGGAGCCATCTGGCAGGCTCCCGCTCCAGCAGCTGTTTCTGGAAGGGGCGGGGGGGGGAGTGGCAATAACGGTGAAAATATTGGGCTTTCCCAAAAATTATGTGGATGACAAGTCCTCGGCCAGCAAACTGGCGGGAGTCAGCGGCACCGCCGGGCCCTCGCTATGATCTGCGAGCCAGAAGGGCGAGGCGGGAGGAAGAACAAAAGGCGATGCCACCCAAAACGGGAAGAGCATGGGACATCTCGGTGTTAACCCATACTATGGCAAGGTATAAGGTTAACCCCTTCTCTGCACAACACCACTGGATTATTCCTTCCCTGCAGAGCCAAACCACTTCCCCGTGAATCACTAACAAGTCACTCTTTTGCCTGCCGCCACTTGCGGTGCAGAGCATCAAGGTGTCGTCACGTTATTGCAGAGACTTGCAGAGCATCGCCACGCTTGCTTTAGGAAGTTCCATTCTGCAGAGTCTCTTTTGCTAGGTCCCCCCCTGGTCCGTCTCTAAACCCTGCCACAAGCGAACAACTGGCTGTATCCACCCCGCAAAGTTTCATGGGCTACGCTTCTGGTACTCAAAGGGTTAAACACGCCCGTAAAGGAGGTGTGCGTGTAACACGAGAGTGCGAGATTCAATAGGGGACAGTGAGAATTGGGAAGGAGGAGCGCTGATGGTCTAACAGAGGTGTGCAAATACGTCGATTCGCTTTCTTTCTGCGCCACGGATCTGCGTTTAACCCTTTCAGGGCGAAACAGAATACGCAATGTGTTATTTTGCCCCCCCCCGAAGGGTTAACCCAAATAGGCCGTTATTATTTCCATACAGAGTGCCAATTATCACACGGGAACCCATTCAAGAATGCGTTAACCCCCGCAGTTCCTGATTGGGGGGGGGCACCTGGCTTGGTGCGGCTCGCTCCCTCGATTCGGGAACATGCTGGGGGACTTTGATCACAAGAAAGCCTTACGGCTGATGAACGTATTAATGGGAGACGGACGCAGCGGTAAGAATTGTAAGACTGAACGCAAATCAAAAGTTGTTTTCTTTTAAAAAAAAAAATGGAGAAGCGGTGAGGAAAGCGGCAAAGAATGAAGAAATAAAAGAATCACCTGTCAAGGGGAGAGCCCGGGGGAGGGGCGGCTGCGCATACCTGAGACATTACCTGTAACGGCAGAACATCTGCCAAGTGACGCACGCCTCGTTGCTCAGCGCGCCTTGGCCCATCTGTCACACCCCAGACCCAAAACACCCACCAGGACCCCCGACCACTTAGAAAGAGCTACTCCTCTATTTACATGTAAACAGGGAAGAGGACCCCATAAGGCTTTCAGGTAAACGAGACGCTACAATGTGCTGAGACGGCTGGTCTATACTTGTTTTTTAATGGACATTATGATGCCTCTTACACCCTCACTAAAGAAGAATACATATTAAAGGTGAAAAAAAAATAACACACTTATCTGCAGCGGCCCTACAGGGTCTTACCACTGATTGAGGCAGCAGGAAAGCACTCGCAGCGAAATCAATGGGAGCGCTTGCCGTGCATGCGCGCAGGAGTCTGAAGAGACCTGTCTTAGCGTCCGCCGAGCCAGCTCTGTAGCCGAATGGAGGTGAGTATATCATGTTTGGCTAAACTAGCTGGGGGGGCAGGCCAAAGCATGTGGGGGGATCCTACAGAATACAAAAGAACATTTAAAGGGACCATACAGCTATTATATGTAATAAAGTGCGTGTGATGGCTGGGGTGTCCCTTTAGTGAATGGAGTACAGCATTGTGTCTTGGAAGACCCGGGTTAAGATTGTCCTACCCCGGGCCTGGAAAAGAAGCAATCAGTTATGATTGTGATTTCAAACAATGCCAGCCATTTCAATGATGTATTGTGTTTCAATCACGTCAAAACTCCAAAGGCTTCTCACCACTGGTGGAGTTGGATGGTGCAACACTCAAGGTACTGATTCCATCACTAAGAAGGTGTCCTGCGCCGGTGATGAGATAACAGTAAGATCATATTCCGTAAAAATTCAATATTTGCTTCTTGTTGAAGTCCCCCCTTTTCATTAGAGATCTCATTAACTGTAAATGAAAGGGTTCGGGCAAAGTTTAGGAGGCATCTCCCGCCTTCGCCTTTAGGCGTGCATTGGCCAGGAATAAACAAAGGCCTTTAAATTGTGAGGAGGGCCTCCTTTGTATTGTCTTTGGAAGAATGTCCAAAGTAATTATTGGTCAGAAGGTCCTAGGCTTTGATTCTTCTCTCACCGCCTATGGGGGCAGTCTCTTTGACCAGCGCTGCGGAACCTAATGGAGCTTCATAAAGCAATAATTAATAATTACGCTCCTCAAACATCTATGAAGAAGATTATGATGGCCAAACATTCTTGGGGAGCTGAGACCTCTGTGCAAGGTCCACATTTTGATCAGTTGAGTTCCATTCCCCAGACACCGACCGTTTCTCCCCAGAGTAAGACAAACTAGGGTTTCTCATGGCTTTGGATCCCCTGATAATCCAATGCAGAACCAGCACGCTAAACAACAATCAGCTATATCTTCTAGCGGCTGATGCCATGTGGTTGGTGTGAGGGTCATCAGCATAGTTTATAATATGAAATTAGTATTGTCTGAATCAAACCACATGGTGGGTCACAGGTCATCAAATTAGAACACCATCCATGCTCATATATCTGGAGCAGTTGATGCATTTTATGACTTAATACACAGATTAACCATCAGCACCTTCCTAGTAGATTGTAAGCTCACAGGAGCAGGCAGGTCCCTCTTCCCATTCTGTGCCAGTATGTCAAATGGAACGTTATTTATTCACTGTCCCCTGATGTAATCTGCTGGCACTCTAGGAATACACATGTAATGCATTATAGGGATTATTATTATTTATTGTTTTATATAGAGCCGTCATATTCAACAGCGCTGTACAATGGGGATGACATGCAGCCCATGACTGCGGCCCAGGAAATAGAGGAATCTGCAACACTGTTATTATTATTTATCTAGTGATTCGCACCAAAGGACTGAGAAAACTAGAATAGATGAGCCGATAGGAACATAAGCCTCCCTGGTGAGATCCATATATACGATATATATATATATATTATATACACATACATACATATATATGGAAGACAGAGGTTTATGATTTAAATGGCGTGTTTACATTGTGGATAGAATGCAGAACACCGAAGGTGTCCGGCTAGTTGGGACTTGCAGTTAACTTCCAGCAATAAAATTAGAAAGCTGTTTTAACGCTTTATCTGCTGCTTCAAGAACCAAAAGCTCTCTACCTATCTTGCGATGGTTAATGTTTATATCGCATGTCCTAAATGCCCCTCTTTCGGACCCAAATGTATCTGTCCATTTTTCCTTCCCCTGATGTCCCTCTTTTTCTAGGAGCTCGGGATGTTTGCTAAAGCTGCAACAATGTGTTTATAAACAGCAAAACCTAGCGTAATAATAATGATAATAATAATAAATAAATAGTAACTAAAACGTCTTCGTCAATGACAACAAATAGTTCTGAATAGGTCACAATAAAAGTCACGTGAAACACGCGGGAATTATATATTTAACTCTTTATCCTCCATTTCCATGCAATTATCTTCAAGCATATACATGCCTTGCTATGTTTAATTATTAAGCTGCCGGTGTCATCCAGTCTTTGCTTGGCGTTATATCAGCCCCTACAGGAGCGAGATATCACATATCTCATAGGACACAATGAAATGCATAGGGGCAAAGTACATCACAATACTGGTGATGGGGGAGGGAAAGGGTGTGTGTGTGTGTGGGGGGGGGTTTGACTTCCACAGCGAGTGATTAAATTGGCAATATAATTAGGGTAAAGGAGTGTAATTACTCTTCCTTTATGGACCTGCTGGGATCATCCTGGCACTTAGTGTTAATGAGATCTGCATAAAAAGTTCAGTCTCTTTAACACTCTGCACGCCTCAGCCGGCCAGGGGGGGATGCCAATTGTTATTTCTGATCGGTATTTGGGATGCCAGACAATGAGGTGGCACGGTGCCCATTCCGTGGCTTAATCGAGACATTAAACCGTGCCAGGGGGGCCCCACCCCAAGCATGAACAATATGCCATTAAAACACAGAATTTGGCAGCAGATAAGAACCAGTATTGGCCTCTACCGCTGCTGCTGGGAGGCTGTGCCACGTAACTACCACCATTTCAGTAAAGTAAAAACGTCACTTTCCCGTGGCTCTTTACAGATTGGCTCTCTTACCTCAGCCGGTACCAGCAAGGTCAGAAATGCGTTTCTTTTGGCCGCTCCACTGCCAATGAATGGGGTTGAAAACAGACAAAAGGTAGATGATCGGCTTCATGACGGAGTGACAGGGTGTACAGGGAGTGCTGTGACTCGGTTTCAGTCACTGCCTTTTTCAAATGTTAACCTTTGTCCCCCCCCATCATAAAAGAGTCTTTCATTGCACGCACCCCCCCTCCATGTAAGGAAGCCTGTTGTGTGTGTCTGCCTGTCCGCTGACACACGACATCCCTTTTCGCCCGCAGTGACTTGACGTCTGCTTCCCCTGTGGATGGCTCTGAACAGCAGGAAGCCGGCCCTGGCAAGCAAGTCACAAACACCGAGCACGTTTAAAAAAAAAAGGGGGGCTCAAAAGTCCCCTGTAGATCCGGGACATTCAATGCCCTGATCTGTCCGCTGTCACCATCACACTGCACCAACCTCATAGGGAACCAGCCGCTGAACTGCAACTCCCATCACCCATTACCATAACAAAAATCCCAAGAACTCACCGTTTAGTGAATAAACCCCAATATGTGTTTGTTACATTGGGGCATTCTGGAGAGACTTCACTCCAGCTAACTACATAGAGATTCCATTGCAAAAGGTTTTATTCTCGGCTCTAAGTTTGTTGTGGTGTTAAAAGCATGAATGGGATTGTGTGAAAAAAATGGCCACATTATTACTGTGTACAGTACGGCCAGTGCCGCCTGCATTAACCCCTTAAGGACAATGGGCGGTCCCGAAACCCATTGAAAACAATGCGTTTGTTATTTAGGGGTTAAAACGGGAATACAAATGGCAAAATGAGGGATAATAAATCAGCCGGGCACGGGTTATTTTTTTTGGTGCCAACATAGACCACAGCGGCGTACGTCACAGCTTTACTGCTGCCCAAGCAATACAGAAGATGTATTAAACACGCCAGCAGTAACCGGGTGACTGCAATTCTCATCATCCCCAGCAAACTAAACTGAACGGGACAGACGGCAGCCGAGTGTTCAGCAACGCTTAAGGGGCTTAGTTGCCCTGATAACATTTTTTGTCTAATTTTCCACTTTCAGCAACTGGAGGATTAAACATCATCTCTCCAGGCTATAAAAGGAAATTTGAGACGTACAAACGTACCCCCCCTCCTGCACACACGGTCGGGACAGGGGAGGGTGAATGAACTTAAACACAACCGATCGGTTCCCATATCCTTTCTGCAAGTTTACATTTCCCATGCGCGACCTTATTTCGGTTGGGTAAACGTTAACTCGCTGTTAAGAGGCAGTGACCTTAAAGCCCCCAACTGAGGTGGCCGCCGTGGCTACTAAATAGTTAATGACACCTATTTCACGGTGAAACTATATATAGTGTTCTTTATGGCTTATGGGTGCCAGTTACGTTAAAAATCCGTTAAAAATCAAACCACGTATACGTGATTTCAGCAACTGCTACTATTCTGCATAAAAATTCCAATAAAATAAATTCAAACAGCACAATAATGTCCAGATTCAGTCATTTCTAAGTTTTAAACAGAGGTGTTCTCACCATAGCAACAGTTAGAATGGTCCAATCAGTAAGTACATTTTACCGGATGTTGTTATCACTTATTGATTTCTATAGCGCCAGCATATTCCGCAGTGCTGTACGACGGCTACGATAATAAGACCGCTTGCGGCAGAATCATAACCCCCCCCCCCCAAAGTCCCTTTAAGATCAGTGGCTGCCGAACTACAAATCCCATAACGCTTAGAAAGTATTTGGCCAAGTGAGGGTCATGGGAGCTGCCGTCCCGACAACAGCTGGCGAGTGATGCCCGTCTGCACCTCCTGCCATAGATAATCTTTGTTGTTCGGCATTCTAACCAAGGATTGGGTATCGTTGAGCGGAACCAAATTCCCATTATTTACCATGGAAACCCCCCCAAAAAAAACAGAGACATTGTAGTGCTTTACTGCGCCCGGTTTCTTCCTTCGAACCGACGCGTATCCAGCTTTATAATGGATTTTTTCTCTCCCAGTGGGCTTCTGATGCAATGGAGCGAAGGGGGTGGAAGCGTCAAATTAAATATTTGGGGAAGTCTTAAAAATGGTTTTCCAGCTCAGCGGGCAGAAAAACCCCTCCGTGGCAGCGAGCAGCTGAGCACGGCGTTAATTATTAAATATTACCTTAATTATTAATACAACCGTTAATCGTTTTCAATAACCAAAAACACAGAACATGCCGGGGTATTCCAGATCCGATAAACCCTGCAATTAACTCTTTCTGTGCCATTCCGGTTTAATCCCAAGAAACGCCTCGGGCCGGAGAACATATTTTCGTATTTAGACACAATCTTTACAAATGGATTTAAAAATACAAATAGTATCATCTGAACGTACCGCCCACAGCGTGGATTTAACTCATTAGAGTATGTGGGAACCTTAGCGTATTTTGAGTCCAACCCCCCCCCCCAAAACATGATGACCTACTTATTTTCTTGACCACAATATCGCCCATGACCTTACTTACCCCGCAAGTTGCTCTTGTCCATATACATTCGCAGTCCTATTTAACACGCGTGCCAGAGGTAACAGAACTGGAGGGCATCCAAGTTTAATCCGAGGTGGCAGGACGCAGTCTCGTGTCACGGTGACCCGAATCCCCAGGGCACCGAGCCGAGACTTTAAAGAAGCGGCCTTGGAGACATGAATTTGGGACGGTTGGCACAAACTATATCCGGCATCCCATGCCCTGTTTGTGGGGCTCTTGTTAGGATGATGTCCCACTCATTTGGGTCACAGTCTAAGAAGACTCACAATGGCTTCTAGACTTCATTATTGTAAGGGTTTCAAAAGTCCTAAATTTATGACAATCGGGAAAGAAAAACATGAAAAAAATGAAGCAGCTGAAGCACATTGCCAATTATTGTGGTCCAGAAAGCCCTGGATACTTTGACATCACAGATCCGAAATGGCTACATGATTCCGGCAAGTGGCTTCCCATTCCGGTTACTGGGAATCTCCAGGACTAGCGGACAGAACTTTGGCAATAAAAATCCCGTGCTGGATCAAAGAGTCCTTGAATGCATCCCCACGAAGCTCAAGACAGAGTTTCGTCCACTGGAAAAAAAATCAACCTCCACTTCTGCTTTGAGAGCCTGCACTCGTTGAGTTGGAGTGACCACTCACCTAGGCTGAGTTCCCTTTTTCGTTTAAAATGAATTCCTCTTTTCCTCGACTGACTCGCTGGCACTTCCCGGATCCTTAAAGATCCCCCAATAAGCCCGATGATTTGGCGAAGTCTCCGACCTTTTTACGATCCAGATCCCCAAATTCCATCAACTTCCAGCAAGTGTTATGGTGCCCGAAACGGCCGCTCGGTTGCCAGGAATGTGATAGGGACAGGATATGGGGACTTTGGCTTCTCTCCCAAAATATTCCCAGGAATCCTCTGCAAATCTGGGAATCCAGGAACTCAGCCTCAGAACTTCCTCCTCCTCGTCCTCCTCCTCCTCGCCAGGCAGACCTCGGCCACTCTTACAGGTTTTCCGTCATTTTTGCACCCACTGTAATTTTAGCTGCCTGTAAGCCTTCCCAAAACTACAACAACCCCCCCTACGCTCTTACCCCCATTCAAAAAGCATCGCCATGGCAACTAATTGAGGCCTACAGTACAGTGCTAACGAATGGGGACAGGCACAAGGCTGGAAGGCGGAATTACATCTTTGTGAGGAGGGGAGAAAAACAGAGGAAGAGAGGGTGGGAAGGAGGAGGAGGAGGAGAGAGAGAGGGAGAGAGGAGGAGGTGGAAGAGAGACTGCGACTAAGAGAGGAGGAGTGAAACATAAAAGAAATAGAGAAAGAGTGGAAAGAAAATGTCTAAAACTGACCCTTTAAGTGCCATAGGTGGCTACTTGCAGAAAGGGTTAACTGTAATTCCTTGACAGTAAGGAATGTGTTATAAAGTAGTGGATTAACCCCTTCTTGGGGTATTTGAAGGGTCAAATATGCATTGGGGCTAAGAAAATAATGGCGTATGCAGCAGGGGTGATTTAAAAATAGGGAAGTAACCTTTAATCTTGATTTGTGATAATAGCGAGTAAACAAAATGTAATTTTGTTAAAAAACGGATAATCCCCAGGTGAAAGGCTGGTTAAACTGGTTCTAGTCCCAATATACACCTGCAAATCTCTCCTTTTCATATGGAAAATACATCATTTGTATGTCTAGTGCGCTTCACGGGTCACTTACGTTTAGTCTATTTACAGCGACATTCTTCATTTTAATGCAGAATGTGATGTCGCTGTACAAATTAATAAAATTAATAAAAATAATAAATAATAGTATTACAGCCTTTAGAATCCTGTCCCACAGCAATGGGAATCATCTGACTGCTATGACCCAAAGACCCCTGAGATAGTAGCCCACCATAAAGACCATGGTGTGCCTGGCCACGCAGAGTAAATAACTGGTTTCTAAGGAATAATCCTAAACCAATCCACCTGTGTTAAAGCCATCAAGAAAAGTGCCAATTACAAAACTTCAATGTGACATATAGGAGGGACCCCAAAAGCCTTGATAATTTGGGGTACAAATCCCTGTGTCACTCTTTCCTCTCCTGATGCCCCTGTGTTCTAAGAGCTCAAAATGTTTGCTGGGTATGAGGGTATCGCAGGGTTCTACAGCCTTAAAAGCCCCGATAATGTGTATAGAAACAGCCGCTAACCTGTTTATAAACTGAATTGTGTAAATAAAATACATTTGTTTTCTTCTAAGTGCCTTTTCCTATTACACTATACACTACTGATCAAAGGCTTGGGGTCATTTAGAAACTAACTTCTATTAAAAAATTGTTTTTGAATAAATAATTCTTAAATCAAATAATTTTGTCCATTTAAATAACATGAAGTGGATCAGAAATCCATCAAAGATGTTGTTAATGTTTAATGGAGTGTTCAAAGGCCCTTTATCACTCCTGCGTTCCAATGGCTAGAAATTTCTAGCGACCCCAAACTTTTGAACCATAGTGTACATTCATTCATTCATTCATTCAAAGGGTCATGCATCTAAGTGTGTTTATGTGCGTATAATGTCCATACTGACATACATGTATTTCTATCATACATGTCATATGGAAAAAGCTATTGGATGATCATGTATGCGCTTGTGCACCATTTGAGGATTGTCACACGACGCAGCTGCTGCAGAACTTCTTTCTTTGCGTGTGTATATAATTACATTCCATAAATAGCTATCAATAAGTCGCAGTAACATTAAAAACTTCTAAATGCTCTACGCATATCATAAACTTTAATAAAAAAAAACAAAAAAAAAAACAACAGAGAAAATCTCATGGAATAAAGAAATTCATATTTTTTTTTGCTATTTCTTTTTAAAGAGCAATCATTTTTCGTTGTAATAATATTACTCTTATTTGTGTGGTTGCTAAAGATATTTGTGGATTTTTCCTAAAACAAAAAAATAAAAAAAATCCTATTATGCCAAGTTATTGCAAAATAAGGCAAATCGAAAAAAGCCCAGTTTTTATCTACACTTAGTACAGTTGTGAACGGGAAGTAGCGCCGCAAACGGTACCGCCATCTGCCAACTTGCGTTATACTTCCCTGTTTATCCCTTGCCAAATATTTAAAAGGTAATTTACACAAAATAAAGAAAACTAAATATTTTTACTAAAAGCCGCAAGCCCTATATGTAGTATGTGGCGGTATAGAAAATACTGCAGATCTGGCGCAGATCACCTGGGGGGTTCCATGTCAAAATTATACCAAATATACATATATATATAAGCAAATATCAAATTAATTATCCCCGATCATATCATCGGCCAGCTTCGCCAACGCTCGGAAGGGAGTATGGTGATGACGAAGTCCTGGAGGCTGGCTGGGAGTGCTGCCCCGGGGGGGGGCAGTAACCGGGTTAAATAGATCACTGACGGCCAGGTATGTTATATCCTAATGCATTTCCAAGCCCCGCTGCTATAATCAATGCAAGTATCCCGTTTCAGTCTGTCTGACACAGGCTCTCTGTGGATCTGTGGTTTTAAAAACAACTAATCAATGCCTTTTAGCCAATTTAATATAATTGCATTATCTCCTGTGATATTAACGCATGAGCAGGGGGACACTTAAATAGAGTGCTAATTCGGTTGGGTGGGTAAATCCACAAGGGGTCAAATCCAATCCAATAAATGCCGTTGATAAGGTGTCTGGGAAAAGGCGTTAGCCCCCCTATAGGGCTTCCTTTCCCCATAAACAAAGCAGCTCCCCCGAGGCCACGCAATTCTCAGCCATTGTTCCTTATCTATCCTGTCACCCCAGTCCCTCCGACGAGGGCGGCCAAAGGCACAATTCTAATACTAATTCCGGCAAGAGACGAGGACATTCTCCTCCAGCCAAGAACACCCTTCAAAGGGGAAGTCCGACCGTTTTATTAGCCCAGTAGGATAGGTTGTAAGCCAAGTGAACCCAGGAGGACAACCGTGTGTCCCATGCGTGGTGGCAGCTTATTTACAGTTAGATCAGCTGAGAAACAAGCATTCGATCCCATGACTAATGTCACATGACAATTGCCCACCCTGCTTCACACACACATGCACATAAACACACACATGCGTTGGACTACAAACTTAGCGTGTCTCAGTCTCGTTATGTAGCATGATGGCTGGTTCGAGTAGGATGGTACGTTTTCCCTCCATGGTCTATTCACTAAAGAGGGAGATCCAGATGAACTGTTCAGCTTCATGATATCACTATGCATTTCCAGGGGGCAAGCCCCAGCGAGCCTCTACGGCAAGAAGGTGTACGCTGGACCTGTATAATGCGTAAGGTAACATGCGAGATTTCATCAAGCTCTTCTCGCTTATCTATGCATTATGAACATACCTCCCAGGCATTCAGATTTAAGCAGAACAGTCCTGATCTTCATGGGATCTATGAAACGGGTCGAGCTCAATGCCAGAAGCTGTGCGCCGAGATATGACATCGTACCCTCGCGTTCTCCTTCAGTCTCTTGGAAGGTGGTAAGGAGAGTTGAAATATTCAATTACTCTCCTGCAAACTCCCCATTTAGTGAATAGACCCCCTCTCTATTATTAACTGTATTGTACACAGAGCCAGATCTGTCTTTTCCGACAGTCGGAGAAAGCTGCCAGGGTATGGTGAAGAACCATAGGACACGAAGGCAACTCTGGCCAAACGAAGGCCATTCTGAACAAACACAGAGCTGTGATTATATACAGGAAAAGCTCGAATCACACCATAATGCCGCGTGAAATCACACCAGAGCGTGATAAATATGTAGCATTAAACAAACCCCGACAACAGCATTCACTAGCAAACCCGTTATCGAGATTTCTATGATATAATAAAATGTGATTCTAAGATGAAAACTGAGATAACAGGAGAATCAGAACAGTTACCCTGGAAACTCAAGTCAGTTGGTAGGTATCAGTTACGACGACGACAACATCCCTATTCTCATCATCATGATGTCAACAGCGATGCCTCCTGCATCTCAGAAAAAATGTCATTTTCTAAAAAAGAGGACCGTATGCCCGGCTTTTCTGAAAGAATGAGTAGGCTGCTGGTTAATATGTCTACCAACATTTACAACAGAAACAAAGCCACACGCTAAATGCCGTTATTGGACAGAGACGTGTGCGGCGGGTTTCGGAGTTAATGCTTTGTGTACATCGCGTTGGATCCATGCGTGTCCGAGCCCTCGCTCCCCAGCGCATTTCCTGCCGGTCCCCCCCCTTCGCATTCTTACAGCGAGACGCGCTTCCCTGCGTTACTAAATATAACTGCCGCCAACACCACCCCGGGGGGACGAGACCCTCGCAATAACAGAACACCCACCGGAGCGCACCTGAAAAGGCAATGACTTTATCACAAATGGACATTGGTGGGCTCCCTGGGGTAATGCTGCAACCCTCATCACACTCAGCCAACCCACCCTTTGTCAAGCTAGGGACAATTTTACATAAGATCCGTGGCCTAAGGTGGCAGAACTACCATATGAACTGATTTCCTGATCCGAAATGATTCTCCGAAGCCACTCAGCAAGTTAGTGAAGGCAAAAGTATTTATTTTTTGAAGGCATTGGGAAGTAGATGCATAGATCCGACTTCCGACAGAAGTGGTTGGAACAGTAACCAGTTCCATATGTCCTTTTCATAGGGGCTGTTCGGAGAAACCAGATATATATACCTTATAGCACAACCTGTCAGGGGTTTACGTGAGAAAGCTGTGTATAGGACATCAGAGTCCATATGATAAGCCGTGTTCGGCTATCTGAGGCTCGAGCCGTCTTATCTCGCCGGTTGCTAGGCGATCGTTTAATCGCAGAAGTCACGAGGACAGCGGGGCAGGCAGAGAAATAACCTTATAGAAAAGGACAGTCCTCTATAAAAATCTGCAATGTCAAGGCTGTAGCGGCCTCCTCATCCCTTTGTACCGCGCCGCGGAATATGATGGCACTATAATAATAATAATATCCCTATAGCTCCATTCTAATATTTTATAATATATTATATTTTATTACTGTTGGGGTCACCGCTCAGTGATCACAAAGTAATCATCTCTCCAGCACACAAAGCGTTAACACCCCCCTATAATCGAACATGAACATAAATCTGAAAAAACGGGCCATTTCCACTTCTGTAGAATCTGCATTAAAGATGACAACATATGTATCCAGTAATGGCAGCGCCGCGTTTATAACCGGCACTAACACGCGTCGGCGCCGAACACGCATGTCGGATTCTGATGGCACGCCGCTGCTAGGATTAAATGCTCGCTAAGGGGGGGGGGGGTCGGCGCGGGGTCGGCGCGTGTTTTGGCTGGAGCTGCAGCTTTGATAGTCACCTGCTCGGGTACAAATTACCAGTTAGCGCGGTGGCGGAGTTCGCGTCTGCGTGAAAACAATAAACCCCCACCGAAACCTTTTCTGTTTTAAACCAATTCTCGTTTTCACATAAATGTTATGTTTTCAGGCAGCCGCATGTATGTCGCGTGTATACGTCCTAGTTCTGCTATCTACGCCGAGTCTCCTAGACAAACACTACATTTTTATCATTCTTTTGGTAAACAATACGGATCCTGACTCCTGACCGTCTGTGGAGGAAAGGACTTCATTAGCATTGCCATAAAGAAAAAGCTCAGTGTGGTGTTCAAGCAGGGAAGTCACTCCTATATGCAGACTGGGACTGGCCAATCGGAAATGCTTGGTGGGCCGCTGGCCGACAGCGACCCATAATCACCCGACCTGCCAACTCGGCTGCATTTATGGCATCAGGCAGCCACTGGGCTTAAAATGCCTGGGCCACCTCTTTATCCCCATTCTGGCCACGGATCGGATTGATTCAGTTACAGACACTGTATAACCAGCATGTGAAAGAAATATTCCCCATTAGGTTTTTGGCGCACCAGAATAGGCATCATTCTCAGCTAGCAATCCATTCACTCAACTGAGTGAAGAAGAGACCCTTTGGAATTCAACACCAAATCAACTGAATTTTAAAACTGGAATATTGTTGACTTTTGCCACCAATTCATTTGGGACTATTTTCCAAACCACATGCTGTGATCCTGTTGAAGTCCATGTTGACTTGATTTGGGTGACCCCAACAAAACTTTGACCAACTGATCCAATATAAAAGTTGGGCCGTCCTTTGTCAAGTTCCGACAGAGTAGTTCTCGGGAAGACCAGAGTTTAAGCTACCTTGATGACATCATCAAAGCTCATAAATACCGGTGGCTACAGAATTCACATTGCTCAGAACTCTTCAAGATTAGCGGGCTTTTCACCTCAATTTAAGTGGTGGAATTTAACCCAATATTCTACAAAAATATAGACAATATTTTGGTTGCCAAGTTCAACTGGCCGCTTTATTTAGTACGTGTTAACCCTATACTGTATCTCTCATCCTCTCCGGACATCAATTAGCAGATGAATGATGGTTTCTCAACCTCTTCCCAAATTAGACGTGGTTTCATATTGATCCTAAAATAAAAAATGTGGGTTACTGTGTTGGTCGGTCTACCATTCCATGTAAGTTCTCCAACGTTCCCAAAGGCTCGGCAGGTTGGGGGCTACTGAGTAAACGCTTATCTGTTGTATGTACTTATATTGCACCACAATATACCATCTGCAGCCCCTTACTCACTCATTTGTGTTGCTGCCAACGTTCAGCCTTCACCGTCATCAACAGACAGATGTTACATGGATCAGACAGCCTTTCATAGGCTTTCCTAAAATATAAATGTACATTATCCATGAGTCTTCTGTGTCTGTAAATCCCATTATGTGTACGTATGGATCTGCTGTCTAATAGGATGGGGAACTCAGCGTCCACCGAAGCGCTCTAAAGCTTTTTTTTCTTCTTTTTTCCCATTTTCCTGAAGCGACATATGGAAAGTATTAGAAGAGCAGCCACAGCAGCTATTTGTAAGAAGAAAGAAAAAGCTACTTGTGAGTATGTTCAGGTTTTTGTGCTAAAAAAGCCGAGGCCAGCATTTTTGTAAGAGAGAGCTGGGGTTACGGGGAGGAATAAACCCTCTGATCTGTACAGCATATTTAAGTGAGGTTTGTTTGTGCAGAATCCAGGATCGCCACAATTCTATGCAGTTTTCTAAGAATACAGAGTTCCAGAATATACATGGAAAATGTGTAAAAAAACAAAACAAAACAAAAAAACCCCAAACATCCATGTCTATCACTAAACAGGAGTATATCCACAAAGCCCCACGTTCTCAATACTGACAGGTTTAAGATCTTTTCAGAACGAGAACATCAACCAGGTGGCAAACTTGGCGACCCATTGGGTTGGTCGTGGACAGAGCCTCACTCAAAACGCTGCTAACAAGTTCTGTTGAACTCTGAATCTCTTCATAGACTCTTTTTTGTGTGAATAAAGATATATAGCTACACGACCACCATCCGGGGGTCTCGCCTTCCTGCTCCTTATATGATGAAGAGCCTTAAGTCACCTTAAAAGAGTGGGACCTGGATGAGGAGTGACCTCTCTTTCATCTGAAGGCGACACTGACTCAGGGGCCGGTTAATCGGATTCCAGAAGACTCCTGGGCAAATATGGCCATTCCTGTGAAGTCTCATATCATATATGAATATATAGGGTAATATATAACTATTGTGAAGTGGCCTTATCGCCATGGCAACCACTGAGATGCTCCAGTAATATCCTATGTTCCACATAACTTATGTTCATTCATTATAGCGTGATAATCTACTGAGATCAGTGTCTATATGCGCTGAATGAGTAACAGTTCATTCACATTTAATTTTACAAACAGTAGGGTAGCTTGTAGACTTCATACATGGCTCATAGCTGCTATATTAGCAATTAGCTGGAATAGTCTTATCAACTGAGCTTAAATCCCGGCTGTTGGCTGTGATGTTTATCGGGACTGTCAGAAGCCCTCATATTCAAGGTGCCCAAATCAGATCTAAATAGGACAGAGTTGTGTTCGTTCCATATTACGGGCAGACCCGCACGTGACTTGGTTGTCCTACCATGACCCCATGAGACATAGCTAAATATCCATAGTCTTAATTTCACTGCGTTAATCGTACATAATCTCTGATGTACTCAGAGATTGACCTTCAGCACTTACATAGCGCTGGCGTTCATTTTTTAAATTATATATATTTACATGCCAATATCAATAGGCCTTTAAAGCCAAGGGGCCCGCCAGTAACTTTAGTACCCTGCCAGGTCTCTCCTATCATGATGGAGACAGTAGCCATGGAGAGAAAAACCGGTATAGGTTTTCATTTTGACAAAATCCTTGGAATTTCCTTGGGTAGAGTTTTTTTTTCGCTGTAATAAAACATTCCCCCTCTAACCACATAGTCCCTGCTGGACGTAACAAGGAACGGCTGGAGGAAGCCCAGAGTATATGTGTGTCTGCGCTTTGAACAGTTTTATTTTATTCAACCAGAAGGAATGCGATGAGATTTTATATGTGTCCTAGAAGACACCATTGACTTCCTCCATTCTGCCCACCCAGTGCAGCTGAACATACGAAGTTACGCCGCATACAGTGGCAGCCGGGTGAAATGCGGCAATACCCAGGATCATAGGTACCGGTGTGACTTTCAGGACTAGATTGGGGCAACTGGAAACCACAGTCCAAGTTATCCACAAGTTGCATAGAACTGTTCTAAAAGCTAACACAAACTGATTGACAGGCTCAACCCGAAAGAGTCATAAATTCCACAATATAAACTGGCCCACTGCTTTGATTTCTACCAAGCCTGGTGCCCACCTGCGTGAGCGAGGAGGGGAGAGGGGGTCACGCTAGCACTTCACAGATGCGAAGAATGACGTTAGGAGCAGCTGTGAGTCCCTCACAGGAGTTTTCATACTATAAGCATGTGAAACTTTTTTCCAATGTCTTTATTCTATATATTCCACCGTTTTGCCCTCCTCCACTCAGCCTGAACATCTGGTTTGTTATATCATCCAATTAGAGAATAAGCAAGACTTCTACAATTCCCATGATGCTCGGTCAGTGCTAAGAATCTGAACACTGCAAACAGTATATAATGGCACAATCTATTTATATATATATATATATATATATATATATAATTACGATGTTCCCCTTGTACCCTCCCCATGCCCTGAGGAGTGTATTTGTAATATGGCATGCTCGTCCGTTCAGCAGGGTCACAGGTACCGACAAATTAAGCCAGGGTTTATTCCTGAGGCCAAACTCTAGGGGAGTATATACAGGAATGAACGTGAATGAATGAACCCACGCATGAAACGCTGCTTCAAGGGTTAATTAACATGTGCCAGACATAATGGAAATGTACTCTTATCTGGAGATAATGCAAACTGCTAAAATCTGCTGGAGAGCCCTTCCTGCCGGAGACTGACATTTACATTCATGTCACGTCTCGCATAAGCAAGAGGCAGCGTGCAAAAACGGAGATACAGAAATATCACGTCTGAATGCCTTATCTGCAATTATTAAATTATTAGTTATATTTAGACCTGGTTTAAATATACGCCAATCCGCACGTGTTAACTCCCTGTATACAGATACATACGAGGCTTTACGTGTTAACTCCCTGTATACAGATACATACGAGGCTTCACATATACCGTTGTACAACACTACGGAATATGATAGCGCTATATAAATCAACGCATAATAATAATGCTCCAAACCAACCATTCTTTGTAAACTGGATTTGTCTTTGAATCAATGCAAAAAAAATACCCCCACCCCCCCCATTCTTGGTTAGTACGTAGCTCAATATACTTGCCCCCTTTACATACGTTAACATTATGGATTCAGTAACCATGGCAACCGTGTGAGAACACCGTTTCAATTCTAATCAACATTTAGCAACATTTCAGATACATCCCACGGGTTTCCATAGTAACTGCTCCAAATTTGGCATTCTGACCCAGACACACAATACAATTTTGTCTTAATAAAGTCTAATAAAAAGTCATAGTATGTAAGGTACATCTCCCTGGGGTTTGTGAATGGGGAGCGAAGGGGCACAAGTCCTGCCTGCCCAGATGTGCCTGCGCAAGCAATAATCCTCACACTGCCTGCTAAGTGATTTTATTAATCAGAGCGGAAAATATCATGAGACAAGGTGAAGCGGCCTAGTAGCTGTTATCATTTCTGTGAGCCGGCCATGTAGTTAGAGCCTGCACTTTTAGTTAGAGGTGCCCACGGTGCATTACATTTGGGGGTAAAGATGTCACCTTTTCTGGAGGGGTTAAAAGGGGGACCTAGCGCTATGTAGTGATGTGCAATACGTTAAGACCAGTAAAATCGGTAACTAATAAGAAAATAGATACTAATACACAGGGGTTATGTATGAAAAGTAATCCTGCTACCACCTTTGAAAAGTAGTCTTATTGCCATAGCAACCAATTGAATGTTCGTGCTGACAAAGGCCACTTTTCCCCCCCATGTCCAGATTTTATCCCCAATCTCTTATGGTTAATCCTTGACCCATTTTCCATCTGACAGTCTCGATTTTTGGGCACTGTCGCGACGCACAGCCCGCTGCCCCACTTTTGCAATGTAGTGAAGCTGTACTGCCTGCTGATGGGTAACTTAAATGCCCCGTCCCCACATACATCCATGCCTGCCTATAGCCATGTCTCCCAATAATGATGTCCTGGTTTGGACACCCAAAATATGGGGAGTGTCTCATGAATTCTATCAAGCCCTCCCGGAAGTGAATTTCTAGGAATTGGGGGGGTAATTTGCATTCCAACACTAGACTATTGTGTATGAGGAACGGGACTGTGGGTGGTGGAGCTGTCCTTTGGGTGCATTGCTGGGTGCGACTTTTAAACAAATTGGTCAGTGGAGGGCTGGATCACTATGCCCAGGGGCACCTCCAGTAATATAATTTCCCAAACACGTGGCAGACATTATGTTCAGTGGGCAGTATCCAGTGGTATCTCTTCACCTAAAGGGACTGCCCCTACAAAACAGGGACACTTAGGAGGAATGCTATTATCCCATTGCGTTATCTATGTATTGTTTAGTCTAAAGCACATCAGCACCCACGAAACAAGCTAGAAACACAGTGTAGAACACAGGCAGCTTGCCAGATGCGATGCAACAACTACTAACCCCTATGATGCTTAGTTTGATGGCCCAGAATTGGGGGATTTATAGTTCAACAACAGCTGGAGGGTAACATCTTGGCTTCGACAATCTAAATACTATGAACCTAATTGTTCCAGTCGCCCCCTTGTGTCCAAATATGTTACTGCAAGTCTCTTGCCAGTCCACTGCTGATAAAATGATGTCTACGCCAGTTTTGTTGCCTGTAGAATCCTCCCATCATGGTCTGTAAGTCTCTGTCTGTCTGTCTGTCTGAGCATGATGTGAGTTATGGTCTACAGCATCTGAAATGAAATTCTGTGCCAGGCGCTATCTTTTCTTTTATCAGCCTTCATTTGTTTCATGCGTATCATTAATGTCTGTATTTGATACCCACCAGCTGCACGGGCTTGCAGAACTGCTGTCGTATTATAAATAACCGCTAATTATGATAGCGCCATGTGTAACAAGGCCAGTTTGGGAGCCGAGAACAGACATAAACATCCTTTTTCATATGTAAATTCGGATAAGGCATAAAGCCTTTTATTCACAGTAAACGAATAACTCAATCAGTATCTATAAACTGCTTGCCAAGTAAAAGAACAATTCCCTTGATTTATTTTTTTTCCCCTAAAATCTAGGCTATGTTAAAAAGAAAATCTCGTAATCTCAACTTTTAGCGTGAATACATTTATTTAGCTTGTGCCTTTTGCTTTTTTTTTTTAATTATTGTTCTGGGTATATTTAATATAAAAGTATTTTACATGAGGTCTGTGGCAAACCAATACATTTAAATTTATATTTTGAAATCTCCTTTCTTCTTGTCATCCGACAAGGCAGCCTGAACCTGTTTCTACCATATTGGAAACAAGAACGGTGTCCAAAACTCAATGTTGGAAGCGAGAACCCCGCAGAGCCTTCAGGACACGGTCATGCCGTCGTCAACGGTCTTTGTCAAAAATGAGAGAGAGAAGACCTGCGGCAGGAAGATAAGCCGGCATTTTTAATTCATTCTTTAAGACAGCATTTCGACCCCACTGCGGCTCCCACATGGACACTCCGCGGCGCTATACAGCCGACCACCACAAGGTGGCTCTTTAGGGAGGACAGTGGTGGTCCTGCCCCTGAACTTGCCCCTCCTGGGCCTGACCATGCACTCTTCCTGCCTCTAGCCACAAACCAGCATCTGGAAGGAAGAACCACACTGCATTTAAAAGCAGCTAGGTTTTCCATTTCCGAGACGTCTTGGTCAGTTTCTTATTATTTTCTCGCATACAAAATTATAATAATTAAAGGCGATAATTCCCTTTTAAAAATAATGGTGCCGTACACGGGGTTTTAGGCCTCCCAGTTTGCATCTCTGACACGATCGTTAAAGAATTCCCTCGTTGCATCAACTTTTTATTAGTAACCCAGAAGATATCCCGTAAGTCTATAACTTATGGCAATGAAAAGATATTTTGCCCACTAGTCAGCGCAGCGGAGAGTCGCTTTCTGCAGCGTCTGGGTTCAGCTTGGACCACAAGAGACTAGAATTCCTTAATCAAGTGGGTTTGCTGACTCCACGTCCAGATGTTTCCAACCCACGCTGTATAAACACAGCCAGGACCGAACAATGCAGCCTTAAATTAGAAGCAGCATGTCTGCCGGTTACAGCCGTGAAGTATACTATAGCTTTCAGCAAGATACATGGCAGGCTATAATCCTGGCACATACACTATATACACACACGCACACGCTAACAGCGAGAAGTGGATGTAGGCACTACAAAACATAAGCAAACCATTTTATGTACTTAGAGCAGACCTGCCAACAGTCCCTACTTTGCTGGGACAGTCCTGTTTTTTTTTTTTTGGGGGGGGTGTCCTGTAGCGTTAAATTCCGGTCTGTCCTGGCATAAAAATACTGCCCATGCACAATACGTTATACTGTATACAGGTATTATGTTTAAGTTGTATATGTCTAGGAGACACACAGCCTAAACGCTTCTGGGACAGAAGGGATATAGCCTAAAGTGGGTGGAGTCACACAGAGTCGCATAAATATGCCTACTTTATGCCCCGCCCCTTTGGTTTGGGACAACTGGAGCAAAAGTTGGCTAGTATGATAGGGACTGGTACAGTTATTCATAATTCAGGGGTCTGCTCCATAGACACCAGTATTAGTATTGGAGACGGTAAAAGCCAAGCGTGCGTCTATGAAATGTAATTCGGCAGACAGGACACGAGAAGGATTCAACAAAAATGTTGCAATCAAGGTAATGTAGGAAGAAATGTCTTCTGACCCCCATGCAGTTTCTACTCAAAGACTCACAACTCCAATTGATGGCCCAAAACGAGGTGACCCTGTCACGTTTGTTTTACAGTTAGCACCATAAAATTACTATTGGCATTACAATCGAATACATAAAGAAAATGCGTTTACAGTTTAACATTGTTCAAAAACAAAACAAAATGAGTGCGCATGTTGTGAACAGACACATATGTAAAAGATTCCACATATTAAGGACTTGTGATGTTTCAGATTCACTTGATGTTTCAGTTAGCAGGGGGAGGCTAAACTGTAGACGCACTCTTCACTTCCTGTTGTATTTTACAGTTCTCTACACCTCAAAAAAGATTGGGGAAGAGCGAGTGCAAAAGAAATTGACTCCCCCAGTCTGCCGAAGCCACAATGTCTTTACATCAGTTTCAAATAGGTCATACTATCAAAACATCTATACATATATTAATTTTAACAGTCTGTTTTGTGTTGTACATTTTTGTGCCACATTTCTAATGTATCACACAACTGACCAGAGAGCTTCAGCCACAAATTTTATGGTGCCACTTACATCCATGAAGTGGGCCCTGGAAGCCGCAGCTTGAGGCACTTCATGATGTGGAAATTTACAACCCTCATAATGCTCAGCCAGACAACGAATACAAACAGGAGGGCCAATAGCTTTCATCTTCAAGACGCACTCGTCAATATAGTCAGGTTCCCCCATTAACCAAAAATTGTACGCACCGGTTGAATGAAAAAGGAGATGATTCTTGTGAATTCATATATTTGGGGCCAATCATTCTTGTGGCCCAGAGGTAAAGAACACAAAGATATGTGGTTTTGAAGCCAGACCATTTTCCCCCATGTTATGGCCCATTATTTTTAGTCTTATTTAGGTTACTGTACATGCTTGCAATTGCCTAGGTCTAGACAGACCTAGGAAACATGTCATAAGTCTCCATGACAATCCTTGTAAAAGTCCATGGTCCATCCCAGTCTCTTTAAACATCAATGTCTGGCCCATATGACCAGGGAAACAATCACCCAAAAAACTGCAAGCCTTATGGCCATGACCAAAATTACAGTTAGTAGTCGGTGGCCCTTGTTATACCGCTATTTCCAAGGTGGGTCTACAAAGATCACTAACATTTCTACTAATAAAATTTAGAGCTGGTACCAAGATTTGATAAGGAAATGGATATAGTTGTATTGGTCCAAGAGAGGATGGAGTCTTTAATCCAAATTGATACCTCTCTATTGGGCCAACACGGGTTAAGATCTTCAAATGTTATTCCATGCATGCCATTTTAAGACATCTTTGCCTATGCTGACCCAATAAAATATACCAAACCTTCGCACCTTAGATCAACACCAGGATGCCACTTGCCCGGAGTACAGGCTTAGGCTCAATGAGTGAATATGTATGTGTTACAGTGAGTGTGCGCCTCTGTTTGTTAGTGTGAATGTGTGTGTTAGGCTGGATGCGTCTTTGTTAGTTATGGGGGCACTTGGCATAAAAATACGCAACCACTAGTGGAATGGAAGTGCACCAGCTAAGGAGGTATAATGTATGTGTAAAACACTAATATGTGACAAGCAGCCTTACACCGAACCCATCATGAAACAGCAGCGACGGGAAAGAATAAGCCATCGGGAGCTGCATACTGCCTCCTGGCCATGGCTCTCACTCACCTTCATGGTGCAGGTGCTGGGGACTTGGGGCAGGTGCAATCCCGCTGATATGATAGGAGAAGCGCCTGGTTTGGAACTGCTTTGCGTAGGATCCAGTTTGCTCCCGAGGGCTGGATGGTGGGTATGTAAATGCAGTACTCCTAGGTCGGTTCACCTGCATGTTGGCAGGGTGCAGGGCACACCTTTGTACTCCTTCAATTCACCAAGGAACCTCTCCCCTGTGACCATAGAAAAGGCCAGGAGAGGGGTCTGCTTAAAAAGGAACAGTGAAGGTCCAGGCATTGGTGAGAATGCATCAGTACCAGCGGTGGTCCTCCAGCAGATCTCCCTGGACCAAGGTCTCTTTTCTCTCTTTTTTTCTTCTTAATGTGCAGATTCTTTTCCCAGCTCCGGTTTATAAAAAGGGATCCTGGTAAAATATAGTGTTTATATCAAAATCGCAGGCTTTCCCTGCTCAAAAGGTAGGATTACTGCATCAGCAGATGGTCTGATGGACACCCACAGAGAGGACCCTGGGTGCATATTATATGATCAGCTACTGCAGTAGGACAACATGGACAGCCCCAACTGCTTCTTTCATCCCTGCACGGTAAATCCTTCCAACCATGTGTAACAGGTCTGAGTATTCAGACAATACATCCAAGCTCACCCTGGGGCAGAAATCTCTGACCATCCTCCCACTGATTTCCTTGTCTTGTCTTCCAGTAGCTGAGTGATTGCTCATCCATCTCTGTCTCCTTTCTTCACAATGAGCTGTGTTATTTGACCTGAAGAAGGTCAGCTCCCGTGGACAGTCCTCCTCTTTTTTAATGCAGTATGGAGGAGTCACCCACAATCCTCATTTAAAGTCCCCAGGCGTTTTGCAGCATTGGATGCCAGATCTGTATCACCTGGAGGGTGCACACTGGGTTCAGTGATCCTGGCAGCACCCTTGGGTGCTCAGCTATGGGTAGAATTCAGTGCAGATACCTGGACACCTCACACGAATTTAGACTGTCCTCCTCTTTGTTCTCCCTGTGCTGATGATGATGATTTTGGCTTTCAAACACATTCAACCCTTCAGGTTTTTTTTCCTCCCTCCTTCAGTTTTTTTTTGACTGTGTATGTGAAATCTGACTCTCTTCCCTTGCAGTTGGATTTCATGTCAGATGTGTTTTAAAAAATCTGGTCTGGATTTCCACTCCCTGCTAACAACACACATGCTTTATCCACTACTCCCACCCCCATCTCCCTGAGATGCAGTAGCCTTCCTTCTTCAGGATGATCCTGCACCATAATAGTGTCTTTAGGATGATCATGCACCATAATAGTGTCTTTAGGATGATCATGCACCATAATAGTGTTTTCAGGATGATTATGCACCATAATAGTGTGATTTAGTGCCTTTAAGATGATCATGCACCATAATAGTGCATTTAGGATTATAATGCACCATGATAGTGTCTTCAGGGTAATTATGCAGAATAATAGTGTCTTCAGGGTGATTACGCACCATGATAGTGTCTTCAGGGTGATTATGCACCACCATAATAGTAGTCTTCAGTGTCTTCGGGTGATTATGCACCATAATAGTTGTTTTCAGGGTTGATTATGCACCATAATAGTGTTTTCAGCGGTGATTATGCACCATAATAGTGTTTACAGGGTGATTATGCACCATAATAGTGTTTACAGGGTGATTATGCACCATAATAGTATTTTCAGGGTGATTATGCACCATAGATCTGACAGAGGGATCAGGATGCATTACATTGTATTCATAAAGCCCAGACAACATTCCTTGTTCTACAGATGTGTCTTTTCCTGTAAATGGGACGTGAATGCAGGAAATAAGACCAGCTGGACTACAGCAAAATACCTTATTTCCACTAAGGCATATATTTTTGTTTTTCATGTTTTACCAAAATTAGAATTTTATTTAATAATAAAAAAAAAAATGATTTGCTTGTTTTTTTTCCCTTAAGGAATGCCAGAAATAAAAAGCGGGGGGGGGGGGGAACATTCACACTCTTAGTAATATAATCTATGATACAGCATGCGGTTATCATATTATTATCCTCTAGGACATTTAAAGGGGCACTCCATCCATCATATGCACTTTAATGTATATAAAAGCTGAGAGGTCCCTTTAAATTTCCGTGGTGCCCTCCTTGCAAATATATGGGGCGACTCTGCAGAAACCCTCCCCGTATACATTTGCCCACCCCAACTAATTTCTGCACAGGAGCTGAATGCGGTGGCGGGGTCTGAATGCTGCGAGTATACGTGAGTACAGAGTACTTATTCTTTAGTGGCGCTGTCCCTTTAATAGAGCGTGTGGATAAGGGACTTAGAAAGACTATTTCTGTGACTTTGTGACCTATTGATGGCTGTTTGTGTATTTTATTTACGTAATATTTTCATAATAATCGAAACACATTTTCAGTTTTGATACATATTATATTTCTTTCAAGTGAAGCAAGCAGTATTATTATCTCAAACAGGAGAAGCAGGCACAGGTCCTTGGTCATCGTAGATTCAAGATAGCTTTCTGCCCATCCCGATGCATGTTTAAATCACCTTGCTGTAGTAGCCTCTACCTCTACTGATGGGAAGCCGTTCCATTTATCTACCACCCTCTCAATAAATTAAAATGGTGAACTGGAAAAAATAAATCACCAGCTATATTTAGGTTTGGTAAACACATCTTGCTTTGCTAAAATCTGCGCATACTTTGAGGGTCTCATCGTCTTCTTCTTGGCCAGATTTATACAGAAACATAAATAGTAAACAAATGGTGTTCCTCTGGAATTAGGAAATATCGTTACAAGGATGTTTTGTTTCGCAACTGTACCTTAAGGATAGAAGCTGCTGTTCCCAATAAGCTGAGATTACACAATGTGTCCTGTCCTAACCAGATCGTCATGAATGAGGCCAAAAACACTATATGCATTGAATGCCATCTAACTTCATTAACATCACAGTGCCTTCAATATTCGGGAAGAAAATCATATTAGCTGGAGTGACATTGCAGGGGGTTTAGGGACCGGATTCCGCCAGCTTTATGCTCGGTAACGGTTAGGAAAAAACATTTTTTTTTGTCATTTGACTTGCAATTCCCCATTTAACCACTAGGGTTTGTAGCAGATGAGTTTGTTTTTGTGAATGACCAGGTTTATTTTCTCCCTTTTATCTTTAGGCGTGAATAGCATGAAGTCCAGTGAAAGAAATCCTAAGGCAACACGGGTGAAATACAGTTCGGAAGAAGCAAATATAACCTAAATTATTTCGGTTTACATTATAGAATCAGACGCATTCCTACACGGTAGGGGGTGTGATATCAAAAGATACTATAATCAGGCAGTTACATGGAACTGCCAATCAGTTGGTGCGGTATTACAGTCAAAATGCACTTCAACGGATGCAAAACTATCACGGAAAACAAGAATCGTGAATGTTCTAGTTAAAAATAGTACTTTAAATTCACAGAAACATATGGATAATCAAAAAGGTCTGGGATCGTCGTTCATTTCCTGTTTCCCTCCTTCCCCCCCCCCCCGAGAAATTATTTTCACCTCTTCATCTTCTTGGAAGGACGAGGGAATGCTAGGAATCTTTAAATACAAATCATTTGTACTCGGACATCCAAGGCTTGTTTCCCAAGTCCCATGACCCGGAGTTGTCACATCACATGTTTTGCCCCCATTCTAGTTTCACAACCCAAGACAAGTAGCTGGGTGCAGGGTTCCGACACAGAATCAGCCCTGTACACTGCATGTTTTCAATTTAAAGTTGTTATGCTAGACAAGATTTGCTGTTTTTTTCTTTTTCCCTCTAGAGAAGATTGAAATCTAGAATTACCTGGAACGTGAAAGTAGGTTAACCTCAGTGTTTTGGGTTTTTTCGGATTGCCTTATTATGTAACTTACTGTAATTTTGGTACCAACATATTGCCAATCATGGCTCAAGCTGTCATCAAAGTGGAAGCAGAAAGAGCTAATAATTCAGCAAGTTAGTGAAAACTGACACGGGGCAGATGCTTCCGCAGACAGGCAAAGCTCTAGATCCAAGGGTGTCTTGATTAACAAGTTTCTCGGTTTCACGAGGGCATTGTATAGGCCCTTTGTTCCCCGTGTAAATCTCCTGGGGCGACAAGTCACATCCTTAATGTTCGTGCGCCAAGGAGGGGCCACGATTCACCTGAAAAGAAAGCATTGTCTTAGGACGTAGTCCTGTCTAAACTCTGCAACTATTAAAGGTGCAGCAACATCAATGGATGTCGAGCTATTAAACAAGCAGTGTCAGATATACCGCACACACCGCTGATTTTATTGCCAGCTGGCGGCTTCTCGACTTCTTTCGTGGGAGCTCCAATACCGTTGGACCCTATACATGTCTGTGCAATGCTATGTGTAGGCGCAGAGGCATTAGGGGCACATACCCTGTTTTCATGCCCCAATAGCTGGTTCATGACCTGTCTGTGCCACGGGCCTGCTAGACAAACTAAGGCTCCATTGCACCCAGGAATGCTCACCAGGGCATGGGGATTATTAAATGCCACGAAATGATTGGGGTAATGCAGGGTAGGTTACCAGGAGTTGTCCCTTATCTGCTTTGCAAGGGGGCGGGGTAGCCATTACTGGAGGAGGTACTAGTTGTGCATGGGGTGGAGCTAATCCCAGATAAGTGTTAAATGGGCAGAAAGTAGGAGGGGCAGTGGGTAGGGAGAGGGCATGTCTAAACGCCATTTCCCTGCCCTGAGAAAGAGGAAAGTGATTAGACACCCTGATTTGATAATAAGTAGCACCCATATAACATGTGCTATAT
Organism: Spea multiplicata; assembly: GCA_009364415.1. NCBI lineage: Eukaryota > Metazoa > Chordata > Amphibia > Anura > Pelobatidae > Spea > Spea multiplicata. The sequence goes on along the minus strand of VKOC01001024.1, from coordinate 9,555 downwards.
AATTAGCACCTATATAATATGTTCTATCTAATAAATAGGTAGTAGTACATACATAATAAAGTAGCTTAACATCTGGCTAGCAGGGGACCAAGCGGATACAGCAGCTGCCTTGGGCATCTACTGGTTAAAAGGGACTTATTAAAATGCAAGCCACTCCCCAGGTAAAGGTACATGAAAAAAGTCTTCCCAATGATCTCAATGGGAGCATTTTCTGGCCAATCAGTGACAGGAATACCATTAACTTAATTGGGAGTACTTTACTACCACTGATTGACAGCTCAAACAACCGATCAGCACCAAGAAATTTTGGATTATGGAAGAAAGAATATTAAAATTAAAGCACTCAGGATTAGGGTTACTCACTGAGTACTCTAATATGCCTTCAATTTATAAATATGGAGTAAATTAGTTTATACAGAAAAAAACTCAAAAACCCAGGTCCAACTCCGCTGGCCCGTTCCCAAACTGCATGGTACCACCCGAAAAAAACAAAACCCTTTGTTCCTGCATTTTTTCCCCCAGTTGAAAGAGTAACTGTAGGGAGGGACTGCTTTATTCCAAAAAACGCTGACCCAAATTATAGGCCTGACTCTGCCAGCCAATCCAGAGAGGTTTATTTTAGACCCCGCAACTTAGTTTTATCAAAGTGAATCATAAAAGAAAGAATTATATGCAACATTTTACCAGGAAATAATCAAAATTCCAGGATGTGTGTTCAAATCCGTTCATATAAAAAAAAATCATTTTTATTAATATTAGTCCTGACGCACCATACAGCCTTAAGCCAGAGGTCTATGTTTAACCATTTAGTGACACATATTTAAAAAAATATTATTATTTATAGATTTTTTTTGCTCCCTTACATTCCATGTGCTAATAATTCAACTGAATGGAATAAAAAAAAATCTTATTTAGTATGTAATGAGTTGAAACAATGCACTTTGTAGGAACGGGAAACCACCATCTATTCTTACTTGGACGCTTCTTTAAAACAGGGGCATAGAAGCTAAAGATAGCCTAAAACGTGGCCAGGCCTGGGAAGAAGCGACGCTATTCTTGGTGCGCCTGTAATGAGTTCCCCGTAGACGGGCTCACTGATTATAACTTCCCGAAGTTCCTTGCTCCAGATGAGCGGACGAGCAGAGGCTGCGGCAGACTCCATGTCTACAAGGCTCGTCCAGCTGTGAGGACGAGGTCAAGTTCTAGCAACTCAAAGTATAGAAGCCAGGAAAAGAGCAAATAAAAATATTTAATATGACCTTACGAAAATGTCACAGGTCTAGTAAATAATAATAATATTTAAGAATCATGTAGGATGATGTAGAAAAAAAAAAAAATCTGAAGAACCCCATAAAAAAGCATCATGGAAGGGGAGCCCAGCAACCATGTTGATCGACATCTGCACCTGGGAACCATCGAGACGCAGACATTTGGCTTGTTGGGGAGTACAAGAGTCTTTCTTGGATCATGTAAGGTACGGCTTAGGATGATGGAAAGAAGAACCGAAGAAGCCCTTCAAGATCAATTCAGTTGGCGGTAATGAGATCGGGGTTCTGGCTGGGGAATAGCACTTTGATCCCTTTCATTACCGTGTCGGCCGTCCCTGAAGAAGGCACCAGACTAATGAATCCTGGCAGGAGCGTGACCGGCAGAGTCTCAGTAACCTCATCTCAGTGGGGTTCCACGGCCCCTGAACTAAAGATAGCTGCAACCATCTAAGCCTAAAAGGCTGCCTGCTTGGAGACACCCCAAATTCTCACCTTTGGAATGGCTTGACTTGCGATTTTTGCTGTCAGCGCCAGCTGAGCATTTAGTAAATCATTTCAGGAGCCTCCTGAATAGAGCTTGGGAGGTCCAGCAACCTCAGATAAGGAGAATGAAAGCGGAGGTCCAAGCTTTCCAATAAAAAATGGTGGAGATCTTACCAGGAAACCATGGCGGAGACGACCTATTGCCATAAAACTCCTAGCACAGTGCAAGCATGGCTGAGATTTCTTCAGACCCCAGTGCTCTATCAGAAAATCTAAGGTTTTTTGGGCAGTTTTCAGTTTTCTTGATTTTATCACCTTGGCAAATTCTATTCCCATTGACCCTTTTAAACTAAATGGACAGATCACTGTTTCTGATTCTTTAAAAGGTGTAAAAAGTAACAAATATATATATATAAAACATTTGAGGCAATGTTTTTTTCCTCGCCCTCACTAAAAACAAGCCGCTAAAAAAGTATGCATAAGTAGTTTATGTTGTATTTGCGGAGTGTCCCCAAAATGGTTCTTCTATTGCCAAGGGTAGAGGGATCCCATCAAGGCTGATACTGAGGCAAACACTTCCTTACCGGTGGGGTACTCCTCTGATGGGGTATAAAGTAATTATTTTATCACGCTGCTGGTTCCCAGTTAATTAATACCAGTGTCAGTGTTGTATGCGCAGGACGGGATTACAAAACGGCGACGCTGTCATCGGCCTTCAGTGGAGGGTTAATTCAATATTAAAATATATATTTTTATTGAGGCGTTTTACGTGACTTTGTGATTTATGAATTTATTTATTTATTAGTAGTGGATTTTATTCACACATTTCCTTCAGTTCTATACACATTATTGTGAATTTTAAGACTAAAACACTGACAGCCACAAGCAACAAACTTTCTGGGCCTCCCGAAAAGAGGACACCAGGGGAGGAATAAGGGACCCAAAGAGAGCCCCACTGATCGTTTAAACGCCCTTTATACCCCCTGGCATGATAACGACATAAGCCATTTTATGACATGTGGCCCACTCAGCCAGCCCCCTCCCACAAACGTATTACGTTCTCTTCTTTACGACGTTCCTTTACGTCTGTCGCACCAACACGCTGCCTCCCAATATGTCGCGAAACAGTGAGTGTACCCCAGGCCTGGCCCGGAAAATGCCCCTATTACCCGCGGTCCCGTCTTAACCTCTTCGTGTTTGTCTTCGCAGGGCACAGGCGGGGTAAAAAGGAAAGCTCGAAGCCTCAGGTGAGAGCGCTGCCCGCACGCTTCTTTCCTCGCGTTGTTTTTTCCTTCCTCCGGTATGGAGCGGGCATGCTGGGATATGTAGTCATTTTGACTGGTGCGTTCCCTTGCAGTGAGTTGAGCTGGAACTACAAGTCCCAGAATGCCCCGCTGGCACGTGGTGTTAGTCGTGGTAGTTTGTTTCTGCGTCTTGTTTAACTCGATTAACCTGCCAACTCTCCTTTTTGGGGGATCTATGGCCCTTTTTTCTACAACTTCGTCATATTGATCTCTAGCTGCCACCTGACCCTGTCCTATGAGATCTGTTATGATTGCCCCATTCTCTTACACTAATAACTTCCAAGTGTCCCTCTTCAGGAGGCGCAGTCCATTTTTGTGACTCATAGCCCTACATGCCCCTTGCTGGTGGGTGGGTGTCATCTATAGTCACAATAATGCATGCGCACAATTCACTTGTACATAAACTCATGTTTATAATTGTAAATAGTGTACAGTGCTCCTCTTCTGAATGCCTTACTCGATAAAATAAATGACTCTTAATTAGTCTAAAAGTGAGAAACAAACTGACACAGATTCATGGCTTAATAAAACCCTGTCCCCTAGCTGCACCTCCCTGTATCCACAGACTGCTGGCAGGTGTATATATTAATGCTATATATATATATATATATCTCTTGTATTTCCCGAGCATTACTGCAGAGTAACTTGTCGCAGCCGTCAATACCATAGAATTATAAATAATAAATATCTATATTATTTACTGGGTGTTTTCTTTCCAACAGGGAAAAAGACCACTTCATTTAGGAACAAATGGCAAGAAAGACCCTGGAGTGCCGAACCTATCACACTTTAAAGAACAAGCGAAAAAGGAGGCAGAACAGAAGAAAAAGAGAGTACGAAAAAACCATGCAAACAGGCCACGGTTCTGGGATATCCCTACTTGACCACAGGGACCCTTCAGCCATCAGATGCACTTTAAAGCTTAGTGGCCCCTTTAAATGTTCAAGGTGTCTCCCCTTTTAAATGCACGGGGTGATTCTTTAGAACCCCACTATATGCATTTGCCCCTTTCAGCTGAGTTATACCTCTCCGTATATTCCAGGGAGCGTCTCGGGGGGTAAGGGGCAGCCAATCAGTGCCATGAATTGTCTCTTTGACCTTCTTGTTTTGAAGGATACATAGAATTCCTGGCCTGTTTGTGGCCCTCGATCATCGGACTTGTCCTCCACTGCATACTGAATCTCCATACAAAGTCGTTACCGATTAACCTATGATGTTCTCGCTATATATTATTATTATTGATTTATATAGCGCCATCAAATTCCGTAGTGCTGTACAATGGGTAGACAAGACATAACAAGTAGCATATATATATACACGTCTCTATACCCGTATGGCATGCTATACATTGTGTTTCAGTTGTTCCCCCAAAATCTTTACCGGCGGCTTTAGATCGGGTTAAATGTATGATGAGTATCCTCCGAGCATACAGCGTGTATACGTGGACTTCGTAGTGCTAAGTAAAGATGCTAGGTGTAAAAAGCGACATGTAACTGGTCTGGAATCTTTAGAATTATAGGCATTATCGTGTCTGTCCGGAAAGTGGAATCTCTTCTATATCTGAGGCTGGCAAACAATGAGAGCGCTACTAGCCAAAAAAACCCCAACCGGGTAGCCCTGCTGTGTCTAAAAACATATTTAGATGGAAGCAGTTCGTTGGTTAGTTTTCAGTACTTTAGTCACTTATTTTAGATCTCTTGATCTTCCGACAGGCAGAGGAGATGAGAGCAAAGCAGAAACTGGCACGAGACAAGGAGCTCGCAAAGAGGAGAAGCCTCGACACCTTCCAGAAGGACATTCTGAAGCGGCAGAGGGAGTTTGAACAGAAGGTTTTTTTTTCCTTTTACCATTTATTTTTCCTATTTCATTCTAAAAAAAAAAACCCCATGCCTTAACTTACTCTGAGTTTGGCGTGAAAACCCTTCGCCTTTGCCAAGTATGGTTACATATAGAATCAGGTTCAAAATGACGCCACTTTGTCTTTTAAAATGCCCTAATTGCTGTTTAAAAAGCCATAGAATAAGAAGATTTAAGTTATGTTACCTTCTACCCGAAAAAGAAGCAATAAAAAAATATGCAGACACAATCAGAATTTTCCCTGAATTAGGTTACCACTGTTCAAATAAAATGTTATAAGTATGGCGTGGGTATTTCGGTTTTTACAAAATAATCCAATTGTGTTTCACTCAAATGGGAAAAAAAAACATTGGTTGTAAAAAATAAGATCCACTATTAATCATTTTTATTAGTCATTTGTATTACCGTAATCATTATTATTAATCATGGCTAACATACTTTCCTAAGTTGTTTTGCGTGTCAGTCACAGCATTCTTTGGGGTAAAATTCACAAAATTATTATACGGTGTATGAATCTTGACAACTTTTAGTTTATCCGGCTTAAAAAAAATTGATTCAATCAAATATGAAAAAAATAGGTAAAAAGCACATTTTACCTGTTCCAACTTTGCTGGAAAACAGATCTAGAATTTTTTTAACTTGGAAAGTGCAAATGCAATTTCTTAGTCCGACACATAGTATTGGGGTTAAAAAGTAAAAATGTGTGTGCGCGTAAATATACTTTTTTCGGTCCCATATGGAGCTGAAGTAATGGATATGTCTTTACAGGAGGCTGATCTGAAGAGCTTGGAGAAACACGAGCAGCTGGAAAATGAGAATTCCAGAAAAGCTTATTATCGAGAGTTTAAAAAGGTCAGCGGCCATATCCGACGGCTCTTTATTCCACTCGATGTAGAATGCGCCCCATATGTAGAACGCACCCCGTATGTAGAACCGATACATTGTCTGGTTTTTTGTCCTTATCATACATCTTCTGTGTTCTCTCCTCGCAGGTGGTGGAGGCAGCTGATGTTATTTTAGAAGTGCTCGATGCCAGGGACCCTTTGGGTTGCCGCTGCCCACAGGTGGAACAGGCTGTGGTACAGACTGGCACGGAGAAGAAGCTGGTTCTGGTCCTGAACAAAATAGGCAAGTACCAGCACTGTATGGATGGTTGGATGGTGGGGGGACAACTGGGCAATTGCCCCCCTCCTCGCAATTAAGTAATGTCAGCAGCAGGTAACATGTATGTAAAGTTGAGACACCCCATGCATGGTGCATCCGCTTCCAATATGGCTTCACGCTGGAAGTTTTAGGAACCGGCCCCGGCACTTTATAAAGGATAGATTATAAACTTGCATCTGTATCAGTATGTCTTAATGTGTGTTAATGTTAATGCTGTCTTCTATAAAAAAAATCTATTGGAATGGTAAAAATAAGTACTGGAGTAATCCATAGGGAGTATTCAGAGTCTCAGACTTCCATATATCTATATATATAATATATATATATATAATATATATATATATATAATTACACACACACACACACTTGTTTCCTGCTTTCGTTCATTCTTGTTGTTCTTTGCTTAGATTTGGTCCCCAAACCAATCGTGGAGAAATGGCTGAAGTACCTTCGGAACGAGTTCCCTACAGTGGCTTTTAAAGCTTCCACTCAGCAGCAAAATAAGAATTTGGTATTTTATTTCCATTTTTTTTGCTGAATTGAATTTTCTTGAATCTGGATTCAGTTTTTAGGGAGGGGGGGCAGTAAAAGTGGGATTGCTTTTAGACCATTGTTATTCAGTTGCACACCAGAGGGCGCTATTGCATAATTTAATAGCATTTACCCCCGACACAAGCTTCAGCATTGAATGCAACAGAGTGCCCCAAAAATATGTCTACCGGTGATACGTTTCACCATCGCGAGCTTTGATAGAATGGGTAGAGGGCCACTATTGTTAAAATGCAGATATTTGCTTGTGATTTATCCTTTTCCCACTTATTTCTTGCACTCCAAACAGTTTAGGCGACAATTATCTTGCAAAACATTTACTTGGAATGCACTTTTTACTTCGCAGCAACAAAGCAGAGTGCCGATCACACAGGCATCGGAGGACCTGTTGAGCACCGGTGCCTGCGTCGGGGCTGATTCTCTAATGAAGCTTCTCGGGAATTACTGCCGGAACCAGGACATCAAGACCGCCATAAGTGTCGGGGTTGTTGGTACGTCGACAGCAAGTCGAAAACCTCATGTATTACTTGTCTTATTGGATCCCTTGGGTAGAAAAAAACACACAGGTTCTATAGTTTGGTAAATTTGCTGCCTCCCTTGTCATTTAACCTGTCGGTCAGAGGGGAGGAATATCCATGGTACACAGCGCATCAAGTGACTACTGCTGGAATATATATATTATATATTAGCTATATCATATATACATATATATATTTATAAATGCCTTTAGTTTCACCAAAAGCTGTGTGAGGTTGCCGGTTCCCGTTTAAGTTGTTCAGCAAGCTACTGAAGGCCATTTAAATATAATTTATTTTTTAGCCGCATTTACAGCGATTTCCTAATTGCTCGTGTAAAAGCAGTTTAATCAACAGTCTGAAGAGAGCGCGCGCCTGCAACGTGGGAGCAACACCCGGGGTAACCAAGTACGTGATTACCGTCATTATAGAACGCTTTTTCCCGTGTCTCTCATCAGTAACCTCATAATATGCTATTTGACGTAGTGAGAGAGCTACTACCAAGGGGTTAATATTATATAAATCCATCTCGGTCATTTGTCTTCTACAAGAGGTTTTTTTGGATCTTCTTTTGAACTTTCATCCTTAGGACGTTTTTTTTTAAATTTCTTTAGCTCCTGTTGAGTTGAAGCAAGAAACATCACATTTTACCTTTTTAGGCAATATTTCCCTCTTAATGTACAAAAGCAGACTCTTCAAAACTCCTTAAATCCTTTTATTTCCGATACTGGGGTTTAAAGCGCCTACATGGAGCGCTCATCTAGGTTAATGTTCCGGCTCGAGGGATAGACGTCCGGATCGCGAGGGCCATAGCTGACATCTCCCTTTTGTTTATGGAAGGTGTCTGCAGGAGGTTCATCTGGACAAACATATAAAACTTCTGGACTGCCCGGGTATAGTCATGGCCACGTCTACCTCCGATGCAGCCATGATCCTGAGAAACTGTGTGAAGATTGAGCAACTCATGGACCCCGTGGGGCCGGTGGAAGCCATTCTGAGGCGCTGCAACAAGGACCAGGTGACACGTCGACACGTCTAGCGTTCAGTTTTTGGCCTTTAGCGCGTTCCCCTCTGTATGTCGTCTCGGGTAACGTTTTGAATGTTAGATGGAGTAGCCATGGAAAAGAAGCAGGCAGTTATGTATAGGGCTATTCTGGTAAGAAACAGTAACACTGGAACATGGTTTCCATGGTGACTTCCCAGAATAGCCCTTTATATATAATCCTGCATGTCATGTATAAGCATGCTCGGATATCATTCCCGAGAGGAGTCTGACTATGTAACGGATTTATTTTGGGTTCAGATTATGCAGCATTACAAAGTGACCGATTTCAGGGACACGCTGGAGTTTCTTTTCATGCTCGCTAAACGTCAGGGAAAACTAAGGAAAGGGGGGACCCCGGATCACGATAAAGCAGCCAAATCTGTGCTGACAGACTGGGTGAGGTGAGTGAACACTACAACAAAGTGCTACCTACGGCCAAGGAGACAAAAGCGGTGTGCGGAGAGTGACGGTTCTTTCTTTCTCTCTCTCCATCCAGCGGTAAAATCAGTTACTTCACCCACCCGCCAGAGACGCACACCCTGCCGACACACATCAGTGCCGAGATTGTCACAGAAATGGGGAAGGCCTTTGATTTTGAAGCGCTGGAAGCAGACAACAACGAGTGTCTATCAAGTAAGGGCTGGGTGCGATATGTAAAGGGAGCTTAATGGAGGCTCGTCACCGATGGAACTTCATGATCTTAAAGACGGGATGCTTTGCGCGTTTGGCCATTGTGTTTGTAACCAAAAACTCAAGAGAAACATGGGCACAGCTTGAGCTGCACCATGATCCTTGTGTTCTTCTACAGTCAAGTGACGGTAGTGCTTTTGCTACAATATGTAACTTTACATATAAATAAGATTTAAGGATCTCTTAATTTCTGTATTTGATAAGCTCGCCTCAACGTACAATTACATGTATTTCTCCAGAGGTGCAGTCTGCACCCCAAGGCATAGCCATGGAAACTTCAGGGCTGACGAGCGCAGGAGGGCAGGACGTGGCAGATGTAGAATTAGAAGAATCCAGCGAGGAGACAGAAGCACCTCTGGATTCCATGGAGGAAGATGTGGATGTAGAGGTACAAGGACTATTTTGTCAGTTTTACATTTTTTACCAATGGTGGTTCAGCTTTTCCCTTATTGGGAAACTGTTTATATATAATATATAAAATTATATATGGGGGGGTTTACATCTATCCTTGACTCTTATATTCCATCCTTTATATGCCAGTTTGGCCCAATGACTGTAGAAATCAAACACACCAAAAGCAAACCTCAAACAGAAACGGAACGGGTCATCCCCAAAGCACCAAACCTGCGCGAGATCAGCTCGGTGGATCCTCTGCAGCAGGGACAAGCTCTCCACGCTGC